>UCOK01014413.1:0-41711 GCA_900474325.1 Synergus umbraculus | reverse complement strand
AAATTTCTTTATGGTTCCTCGAAATTGTTAAAAAAAACTCTTAGAATATGTTACAATTCATCAAAATTGGAAATATTTTTTGAAAACTTTAAAAGCCCTTAAAATTGTATAGATAATTATTCGAATCGCTTTGTAAATTTGTTAACTGATGTAATTACAAATAAAAATTAACACTGGCCAAGAATTTTTCAAGACAAAGACAAAAGCGAGCGGAACGAGCTTCAATTTGGCAAGACAAAATGAATGAAATGAATGAATTTTTTACTATTATCTCTCTAAAACTGAATCAGTCAAATTTCACTGATTCAAGTTTAGAGAGATTTAATTAAATTGATTTTCTGAAATTCCAGACAAAAAAAATGGTAATAATTTTTAAATTTGGAACAGTTGCCTCGGGCAATTGCCATGAAGGATGTAGGGTTGTTTTAAATTAAATCGACAGAGACTTTGGGGGTGCACTCGCACAAGGGTGAGAATTATGAATGTCAGCTTACAATAATACCAGCACTAATGCCTTCCGAAATGCAAAACAGGCCTGCTGCTCTACTTGCTCGGTGAGTTTCGACCTGCCACTTAGCACTGTTTTCCTTTCGGAATGCCGAAGACGCGACTTTTGTTTTCTCTTCGCTACTAGAGGGAATCCCCTGCGAGGGAGAAAAGCTTTTCAACGAAAGGGGTTCCAATCTTCCAGAATACAGTGTATATCGTAAAGAAATTTTCCTATTTTCGTTTATCAGAAATTACAAAGAATTAAATGAGTCTTTCATTATTCTCCACTCTCTAAATCTGAATTAGTAGAAATTTTACTAATGCAATTAGTAACGACAGTTTTGACTGTTAAATTAGTAAATTTTTGACATTCTACTAAATAAAATGGTAAGATTTATGTTACTAAATGAATTAGTAAGGATTTTCTACTAATCTGTTTAGTAGTACCAATACTTACTAATTCAATGAGTAGAAATCAATTGGAAACTTATCTAAATTATTAATTTTTTAAATACTGTCTGGTGATGGTTCTTGAATTTTAAAAGTTTAATATTTTCTCAATTTATATATATTCAATATTTATAAATTCTGAGTTCATATTGTTATATTGATAATAATAAAATATGAACAATACGCAATATTCAAAATGCAAACCGGTATATAATATTGCGGACATTAGAAGTGAAATTTAGTGTTCCGTTGACTCAAGATAACTTTAAATTTACCATTTAAAATAGTAACCAAGAATACATTTGCCAACTCATTTAGTAGTAACATTACTAATTCCTTTAGTAGATCTACACAGAAACAAAAAAGTTTTAAATCAAGCCCGAAAGGTCTAGTTTATTTCATTTTAAGCCAGTTTTGAGCTTAAAACTAAATTTAAGCCTAAAAACTGGCTTAAAATGCAACAAACTGACTTAAAATGTAACACAAACTAGTCCTTTTGGGTTTAATTTAAAACTTTTTTTTTTCTGTGTAGTTACTAATTTATTTAGTACGTTATACTAACATATTGAATTGGTAGACTTTTACTAATTAGTAGTAAACGAATCGGCGCTAAATAAATTAGTAGAAAACTACTACCAAATAGTAGTTTTTTACTAATTCAGATTTAGAGAGCAGAAAACTACGTCTTACTTTCAAATAAAAATAGACTTCGAAAAAAACAAGTTTGGTGATAATAGGTCTATAAATTTTATTTTCAAGAATAAAAGTGTGCAAAACCAAATTCTTCGTCGGCACCAGGTTCGTTAATACTCTGCTAGCTTAGCGACTATTTATGACCGGCAAGCTTGTAAAACAGGGTCTAAACGTTAAGGGCTTTGCGTAAATATCGTTATCAAAAGCAGCAGTGACGAAATTCGCTATTAATAGTTCCTCATATTCCTTATGAGCTAAGCTAAGGCACGAAAACGTGGATACAATAAATAATTTTCAGAGTATCTGATAAGAGAAGACTAGATTAAAATTGATTTACAAATTTTACGATCTCGCCAATGACTGCTGACGCAATGCGAAAGCTAAATTGAAAATAATATAATCTTCACTTACATATGTTTCCTCTGTTGTTTCAAACTCCGAGATCATAAAAATCTGGACATATTTCTTTGAGGTAAAAGCATATTATATATGAGATAAAAAATAATAGGAAAACAGTTGGTTTTAGTTTATGGAATAGTGAGAATTTTTTGTACGAACCCAAATAGGCAATATCGGTATGTTGATGCCAATGCCCCACGGTTAAGTGACTGGTGCTGATTGATGTTGCGATGTTTGACTAGAGGGTTGTTTCTGCGCTCTGCAGCTTCCCTGTGGACCCAATAAGCACCTCACTCATATATGAAAGAATTTACGAGTGTGCACTTATAACTACGTATATGTTTAGATCCCCACGAAGTGAAAACCCTCAATTTTGAATGTATGCATCTGTGATCATATCCACCCACGCCAAGCATTTCCTTTCGTAGGATAGAGGCCATTGTTTACACTAACTGCATCCCGTCTGTCGCAAAACACTTTCTGTCTCTCAATCTCTTATTCTCTCAAACTCTCTAGGGATGGTTTGAAATTAGCAGAGGGTTGTCGAAATATTCCGCACTCCCTCATTCTGAATTATAATAGTAAGAAGTTACTAATGAAATAGCCATTTTTAATATCAATTAGCTAAAAGATACTAATTCACAGTAAAACACTACTCTCTACTCTCTAAACCTGAATCAGCGAAATTGTCGCTGTTTGAATCAGTGAACGATATTTTCTCTGGAAAATCAGCGAAGTTCACTGGCAAATCATCGAGAAAAATTGTTTATGTTTTTTTGACGCATGCGCATTATCTACAGGCAGAAAAGGATAATATTATACAGTATTAATAAATTGTTTTAAAGAATTAGTTCCTTTTTGATTTAGAGTAATCAAATTTTTAAAAATATTGGAATATGTGTTTATTAATAATGTTTATAAATTTCAAATTTCAAATACATTTTTGTATTCTATTAAGTGTATAATAAATGTTCATTTTTAAAAGTATAAAAAATTGAAATCTATTCTTAACCCAAGAATATTTCCAAATTTTGGCAGGGAAATTTAACTGTTAATCAGCGAAAAGTTCACTGCTAATCAGTGAAAAATTCACTGCTAATCAGCGAAATAAATTTTTCGCTGATTCAAGCAGCGAATTACTGATTGGCAGTAACTCTTTTCTCACGATTTTAATCAGTGAAAGTTCACTGAGAATCAGTCAAAAATCACTGAAATTTTCAGTCATCTTTATTAACTACTAAAAATTTCACTGACTTTTCACTGATTTCCAGTAGATTTTTCACTGATTAAAATCGTGAGAAAAGAGTCACTGCAAATCAGTGGAATTTGACTGGTAATCAGTTAAATTTCACTGATTCAAGTTTAGAGAGTACTAATAAGTATAAATTCATTTAGTAAGGACAACTAAAATCAATTAGTATTTAGTAAGCCGAATCACAATGAAATCCCTGACAACTCTCTAAATCTGAATTAGTCATAAGTTACTAACGAAATAGTGCCAAATCGTTTACTAATACACTTTAGTAAGCATTTTTACTATCAATTAGTTAAAAACTACTAATTCACAGTACAAAAGTACTAATTCAGTTAGTAAGGCTCACTAATTGATTTAGTTGCCGTTAATAACTGAATTAGTACTTTTTTATTGTGAATTAGTAGTTTTTGACTAATAAATTGATAGTAAAAATGCTTACTAAAGTGTATTACACTCAGAAACTCTGTGTTAGAAAAACTACTAATATCGATAGCAAATAGGGTCAAAATCCCAAATTGAGATATTTCTCTCTAAATCTGAATTAGTGAAAAGTAGGTCACTGATTTACTTTAGTGAAAAATTCTACTAATTGTTAGTCATTTTTGACTAAAACTTTAGTGAAAAGTTGAAAACTTACTAATTGAAATAGTGAAATACAACTAATAATTAGTGAAAATTTTCACTAAAGTAAATTAGTGACCTACTTTTCACTAATTCAGATTTAGAGAGTTTAATACAGAAAATAATAAATTTTACTATGTAAATAGGGAAAAATTACTATTGAAATAGTAAAATTTATTATTTTCTGTATTAAAATGTCTCAATTTTGGAATTTTGCCCCTACTTGCTATCGATATTAGTAATTTTTCTAACATAGAGTTTCTCAGTGTAGTATTTGGCACTATTTCGTTAGTAACTTATGACTAATTCAGATTTAGAGAGAATCACTTGAAATTTATGAAAATCCACTGAAATCCCTTTTGCAATTCCTAAAATTGATTAGAAATCTTTGAAAAATCCTGACAAAGTAGGGTGAATTTTAATGAATTTCATTTAATTAAAAACCTGTGCTAAACGTTTAGAAAATTCTGAAAGGTTTGATGTTAATTGGTTAATTATATTTTCCGTAATTAGTTATTGCCTTTTGAGTGAACGTTATATACGAGGGTAATAAGAGGCGGAAAGTATGAGCCAATTATTATATTTGCCAGCAAACATATTCGTTTATTTAAGAGCGAGCGTGTGTCCATCAGGAATTTCTCGTGTATCTTTACACACCATTTTTCTGGTTATACATACATAACACACAGGATGTGTGCATGAAAATAAATGGGAAGTAATGCAGGTTAAATTATAACGCTAATTAATATTAAAAAGTTAATTGCAGCTAGTGAATTATGTTTGAATAGTAAATATCTCATAATGATGTTGTTTACTTAAACGGCAGTTCTGAACGTTCAAATAAACGGATTTTTGTATTGATTGTACTTTAAATTAGAAACACATTTAAAGTATTGATACACTTGCATTGAAAATAATTTTGTATGAAAGAAACTAGTACCGTGTATTGTTATTTTTAGTTGGGACAATATATTTCTGTACAAAATAGAATTAAGACAAAATATTTCTTTCATTTGATTGGGTTCAAGTTTCAGACGTCTAGTCTGACGATTTTTTATTTTTACATTCATTGGAATAAAAGTATTTTAAAGAATGTTTTCAAAACCCATAATTTTTATTTATTTACTGACAGAAATTTACCCAGCGTTTTTCGGGATTTTAAGAGATTTCTTAGAATTTAAAGGAATTTAAAATTTTAAGGAGTTTTAAGGATTTCAATTTTAATTTTTAAGGAGTTTTACAGAATTTCAAGAATTTTGATAAAATTGGGATTTTAAGTAATTTTAAGAGATTTAATAATGCTTTATTAGACAATAAGTAATTTTAAGGATTTTTAAGATCTTTCAAGGCAATTCACGAGATTTCAGGATATTTCAAGAGATTTTAATGAATTAACTCCATGAAATTTTGAAATATTTTAAGATATTTGAAGACATTTACCGATGATTTTAAAGATTTTAAAGACTTTTAATTAATTTTTAAATATTTTAAGGGATTAAATTTGATTTCTTCTAAATTAGAATAAATTCCTTGAAATTTTTCTAAATTACTTAAAATATCTCGAAATCTCTTGAAAATCCCTGAACCGCTTGAATTTTTTTGAACTCAATTGAATTTCCTTATAACTTCACCTAAAATCTAATGAAATCCCTTAAAATGTCTTTTGAAATCTTGTGGAATCTATAAAATTATCTGTAATATTCACTTAATAATTCTTCAAACTCTTTTAAAAATACCTTAAAATCTTATTAAAACTCTTAAATATCCTTAAACTGTTTTGATCTTTTTAAAAAAATGCTTTGAAGTTGCTTAAAATCTCTTGAAATCCCTTAAAATTCTCTAAACTTTCTTAAAATCATATGAAATCCCTAAAAATATCTTAAAATTTCTTAAAATCACTTAAAATCTCTATGTAATCACTTGAAATTCCTTTGTCACTTAAAATCTCTTAAGATCCCGAGCAGTTCCGGGTAAATTTCTGCTACTCTCTAAACTTGAATCAGTGAAATTTAACTGATTACCAGTCAAATTCCACTGAAATTTTTAGTAGTTTAGTGAAGATGACTGAAAATTTCAGTGACTTTTGACTGGTTCTCAGTGAAATTTCACTGATTAAAATCGTGAGAAAAGAGTCACTGAAAATCAGTGGAATTTGACTGATTCATTTTTGGAGAGTAGTAAATAAATAAAAGTAAAAAATGTTTTTTGGAACTCTTTTTAATATTCCTAATCTAATAAAATAATAAACATAAAAAATAAAACAAAATAAAAACTTCGTCAGACTAGACGTCTGAAACTTCAATCCAATTTCATTTGAACGTTGAAATTTCTGTCAAATAAACAATATTCTCAAAAAGGCTGGAAATATTTTAATAATTTAAATGGTGATAAATTTCAACGTTTGCAGAGAGCGGGATCGAGTTACAGAGAGTAGAAATGAGATTTGCAGGAACCTGGGGCGAAAATTCAGTTAAAATTGCGTACACAGTGGCGCATTAAAATTGGATCGAGAGCGCGCGCTTCATGAACGTGCGCGACGCGATCCTACTATCCAGTATGTACAGTCAAAAACGCATTAATTATTCGAATGTGGCGTTGGCTTGATAGTGCTGACTGCTGAACACCAGCGCAGCGAATATTTTAATCTATTTAAAAAGCCATCCGTTTGAGTGTAATTATCAGGGATGAAATTAAAACATCGTGGCTGCCGTCGCGCGTGTTTGTATTTCGCGGTCGCGTTGTCCTGTTTACCTGCAAATCTAACTAATCTAAATGGTAATGCGACGGGATTACGATACATGACTCATCCTTGTCCACATTTTCACTTCGCTTAATGAATTCGGACTAATGAAACGCGCTGCACGCATAGCTTCCTTTTTTCACAATTATTTCTCATTTATTTCTCTACAACTGATGGGAAATACTGTAAATTGTTATACAGTTTACAGAGTCGCACCTTTTGCAATAGAGAAATAGATAAAATTTTGTGCTGCTTGCAAGGGGAAAGTCTCCTCTCTAAATTTGAATCAGTGAAAATTTCACTGATTTAATTAGTGATTAAGTATTTCACTGATGAATCAGTGATTTGAGACTTTTCACTGATCAATTCAGTAATTAGTCACTGATTATCAGTAAGTTCTTACTAATTTAAATAGTGAACCGATATAACCTTTACAAATTCCAATAAAGATTTTATTATTTTTGGAAATCAAGTGACCGGATTCTAGCTATTTGAATCAGTGACTTTTCACTGATTCAGATTTAGAGAGTCAACTATGAAAGTTTATCAAAATCTCTTAGACACATGTCATAGTTTCTTTTCAAGTGGGCCTTATAAATTTTCGAAAGCGATGAGTGATCCGCACTGTTGGATGCAGCGGAATTTTCAAAAATTCATATATCCGAAATCTGGGCTTGCCTGACCTTGAAATACTTTTTCTACTTTTTCTTTCTGAAGAATGGTTGTAATACTTGAAAAATTAAATTGGAAACTATGAAAAAATCCACTATATTGGACTTGGAAGTAGCCCACTAAAAAAATTCCCAATCAACTGCAATTTTGTAAAATGTTTGAACTTGGAAATTCCAATCATTTGGAGTTTGAAAGACTTTGAAAAAGGCTTTTGTTAGAGTGATTGCAAAAATCGAATAATGAATGAAATAGTCTCTTGGTAATAATTAAGTTTTACCATGCATATAAAATTCCAGGGCCATTTTATAAACGAGGCACACCCGAGAAGAGAAGGTGGAACGAGGTCGTACAAATGGCGGCGATCGAACTTCGTACGTGAGACCTCGAGCTCGAGTTCCTCGAAGAATGCAGCACGCATCAGCTTTTGCAGCCAATTTCAATATTTGCAGAAACTCTGGGGACGTCCGTCCTACGAAATCACCGGGTAAGGCAAAAATATGCGTCCTGTCGTCACCGCAAAGTGCTCGTTAAAGTCACAAAAGGACATTTTTTTCCAGTTATACGGAAAGGTCGCACGTCACATGCTGATGTTTATATTAGCGTCATTCTTTCTGGAACTGACCTCTTTTTTTTTTAACTATTATATTATCTTTATGGAATTTTGGAAAGCATGATAAAGATGAAAATTAATTTCAAATGACTGATCTTAACCCATTAACATCCAGCCGGACACATTTTTTACACCTCTCTTCCCGCGCTCACAGCTATTGCATTATGAGCAAAAAAAATCTAAAAAAATGTATACTTATAGTTTGAAGTGTGCTCTTTCCGGTGGTATCACTCAAATTATCGAGAAAAAAAATTCTTTTGTTCGAAAAACGCAGTTTGAACCAAAAAAAAAACATGATTTTCGAAGGAATTTTTTTTTTAAATCGAGTTTTCAAAGATTTACAGGCTTGGAATCATCTTGGAACCGATCTAGATCGTCGACGCGATGTCTGAATTCAAAGAATATGAGGTTGTGAAGTCATTTTGAATAATTAGAAACTTCAAAATGGCGCCCGAATTGCAAAATTTTTGCCAGAAAATTAATGAATTTTTTTCTCAGAAAGAAAGCACTTCACACAGAAATTACAAAGAACAAAAAATGCTTAGAATTGGCAATAGAATACACCTGAATTTTTCCAAAACGATTTGAGTAATTTTTTGGTTTTGCTAATTGCTAATTTTTGATAAATTGCAAAAATCGCTCGAATCGCTTTGAGAAAATTCAAGGGTATTCCTTGTTCAATTATAAGCACTTTTTGTTCTTTGTAATTTGTTAGTAAAGTCCTTCGATTTTGAGAAAAAAAATTGAAAATAATTGGAACTTTTCCAAAATGCTGACATTTTGGAATTTTTTTCTCAGAACCGAAGCACTTTACAAAGAACAAAAAGTGCTTAGAATTGGCCAAATAATACGCCTGAATTTTTCCAAAACGATTCGAGCGATTTTTGCAATTTATCAAAAATTGGCAATTTGCAAAACGAAAAAATCACTTGAATCGTTTTGAAAAAATTCCGGTGTATTCTTTGGCTAATTCTAAACAATTCTTGTTCTTAGTAATTTTCTGGTAAAGTCCTTCGTTTCTGAGAAAAAAATTCCAAAATGTCAGCATTTTGGAAAATTTCCAATTATTTTCAATTTTTTTAATCAAATACGAAGGACTTTACTAACGAATTACAAAGAACAAAAAATGCTTAGAATTGGCAATAGAATACACCTGAATTTTTCCAAAACGATTCCAGCGATTTTTGCAATTTATCAAAAATTAGCAATTAGCAAAACCAAAAAATTACTCAAATCGTTTTGGAAAAATTCAGGTGTATTCTTTGATCAATTCTAAGCATTTTTTGTTCTTTGTAATTTTTTTGTAAAGTGCTTCGTTTATCAGAAAACAATTCATGAATTTTCTGGCAAAAATTTTGCAATTCGGGCGCCATTTTGAAGTTTCCAATTGTTCAAAATGACTTCACAACCTCATATTCTTTAAATTTAGACATCGCGTCTACGATCTAGATCGGTTCCAAGATGATTCCAAGCCTGTAAATCTTTGAAAACTCGATTTAAAAAAAAAATTACTTCGAAAATCATGTTCTTTTTTGTTTCAAACTGCATTTTTCGAACAAAAAAATGTTTTTTCGATAATTTGAGTGATTCCATCGGAAAGAGCACACTTCAAACTATAAGTATACATTTTTTTAGATTTTTTATTATAAATGAATTTTTGTCATTCTGCAGAGTTACTAATTTTGTAAATAGAAATATGCGTATAAAGGGAAACAGTGTGGAGTTTTAATATAAGGAGTGAAATTTTGATCCAAAAGTGGATCAAAGCGATGGACAATAGAAAAACAATTGAAAAATTACAACTATACATTCACATAACAATTATACGATTCAAATTATAAGATATCAATTGTTTTTCCATTGTGCAACGCATAAATTCCCTTTTGAATAAAAAATTGACTATTGATTTGAAAATTGGTAAAATTACAGTTCTATACAGAAGAATTTAGGCTCTAAAGGATTCTTTTAAATTTACAAAATTACATGAGATTTTTAAATGAATTTTGAGGGATTTTATAAGTTTCTCAAAAGAATATAATGGGTTACTATAAAACTTAAGGTATTTAAAACGATTTAATGAGCGAATAAATACAAAATTTCAAATAGAAGCATTGAATGAAAACTACCACATTTAAAAAAAATGTTGAAATACGATTCCTAATTTGACTGTATTCGAGATGTATATCAATTCCCAGTTATTTCCCATTTTTTCCGATTTTTCCAATTTCATTCCAATGTCCAGTTACTTTAAAATCAGGAGACTACTTATAGATCCTGATTCCTCACTCCTTAAATTTTATAGCGTTTGATTTCAAACCAACCCTTAAAAATATTGATATTACTATTGATGAAAAATTTGCATGCGAAAACATTAATTGAGCCTCTTTCATTCAAAATCGAAACATTTTTAACTTGAGTTGAAATCAAATGAAAATTAGTTAATTAAACCTGATGGAAGAATTCCACTAATTGGATCTAATAAAGGATTTAAATGAAAAGAAACTGATAAAACCCTAAGCTAATATAATCGTAAAGCGATCGAGGAAGTTAGTTCGATAATTAAAGTTGTCGCACTTTTGGGTCGTGCAAAAAAGTACATCGAGAGGTGTGGGTGGTTGTAGTTGGATCGGTTCAGTCGAGTCGAGTCGAGTCAGGTTGAGCCTCGCAGAGGTACCAACAGGGCGGTCGCAAATATTGATGTTTGGCAAAGACTAGCCTTGATCCGTGCCTCTTTCTCGCTCTCTGTCATTCTCCCTTCTTTTCATTCTTTTTCACACACCCCGACAGACTTTGTCCTTCTCGCTCGTCAGTCTCGCCAATGATACGCTCTTTTTATCCGCTAAACGAAAATGAGATGTCAGTCTGCCTTCCTCTCTCTTTCTCTCTCTCTCTCTTACCCCCTTAACGGATTCGTTTGCCATTTCGTATTATGAGGTTACAACCCTGAGTTCACTAAGTGTCCTATTTGTTTCCACTTGAGCCAATGACAACAGTCTCAAATCCAAGTGATAGAAAAAGATTTTCTTATAATGTGCAACAGATTTCTATACATATCAATATTATCCTTTTTTCATCAACCTTTTTCAATTTTTTTTCTATAGAAAAAAAAGTAAATGGCTGAATTTACCATTTAAAATAGTTAAGATGCGCTCTGAACGCATTTTTCCTGGAATTTAGTCAGTTTTACTATTTCAAATTGTAACTTTTACAACGAAAATAGCAGGGTTTACAATTTTCTTAGCACAAATTACAATTTGAAATAATAAAATCGACTAATTTCCAGGAAAAATGCGATCAGAGCGCATCTTAACTATTTTAAATGGTAAATTCAGCCATTTACTTTTTTGCGTGTAATTTGGATGTTATTTGAAAGTAAAGATTGCAATCTGTTTTAATAGAAGAGTACCTTTTTCATGTATTGCCTTTTTTGTATTTCTATATATTGATGATTTGATGAAAATAAGAAAGATTAATGCCATCATTGAAGCGAATGTTTGTATTTCAAATTTCAGACCTTCATCCATCACATGAGTATTTCAATCTTCTCTCGTGGAAATCTATGGACACACAGTACATATATCCAACCGCCACGAAACATGTCAGCGTTTTGTGTGCGCAGAACATGTTGACTGTGTAGGGCTAGGGGCTAGTCTGGTCATTCGATAATGCAACCAAGCCCAGAGCACAACTTCCGCTTCCACACGTTACCAACCTGATCTCGATAAAGTGACTTATTACCCTTATCGTACCTTAATACCGCCATATTTCTCTCGCCAACTAGGAATCCTTGAGGACATGTTATAATTACCATATGAGTTCTTTACGTCTGTGCACTACTATTTTTTTTCAAAAAGTATAAAAATTGTGTGAAAAAACTGCTTTCTAAAACTGAATCAGTCAAATTCCACTGATTTTCAGTGACTCTTTTCTCATGATTTTAATCAGTGAAATTTCACTGAGAATCAGTCAAAAGTCACTGAAATTTTCAGTCATCTTCACGAAACTAGTAAAAATTTCAGTGACTTTTCACTGATTTCCATTAGATTTTTCACTGATTAAAATCGTGAGAAGAGTCACTGCAAATCAGTGGAATTTGACTGGTAATCAGTTAAATTTCACTGATTCAAGTTTAGAGAGTGGGTTATAATACCGAAGAATATTCAATTTCTGTAACAATAGAAAGTAAAAAAAATGTTGATAAAAGGCAGCCCAAAAGTTAAAAATTCTCATTTATATCGTTAACATCAATAAAGTACGATAGATTCATTAATTAATTCTCTCCACATATTGAAGCTTTTTTTTTGGCAACAAAAAATGTCAAGATATTTCAAAAGATTTCCGGTTATTTTTATTTTCTAAGAATTTCAAAAGACTTCAAGCACTTTAGTAAGATAAGCGGTTTCTAAAAACTTTAGGAGAATTCCAACAATTTCCACGCAGTCGAAAAAATGTGAATTTGAGTCGCAATGAACTGTTAAAAATGTTTGCAAAATTAATATACTTTTAATATACATTTTGTAAAGTCATTTGCATATACCGTAAATTAAATTTAATATATTACCATATGTTTTAGAATTAATATAAAACCATATTAAAATTAATATAAGGGTATATTAATATTAATAGAAAGTATATTAATTTTAATATGGCTGTATATTAATTCTAAAATATAATGGTATATTAAATTCAATTTACGGTATATACAAATGACTTTACTCACAGTATATTAAATTTTGATCAATTTTTTTTAACAGTGAGTTTAAAAATGTTTTTTATAATTTTGGAGTATAACAATATCTTTTTAAATAACCCGAAATCATTCCGTTATTATAAAATAATTACTTTCAACCATTATTGATTAAATAATGATTAAATTAGTACATATATTTTTTTCTTTCCAAAACTCGTAATAAAATTGTTGATTTTATATTAGCGCTCACTACTTTCAAGTATTTTTAATCTAGTTTTTCATATAATATTTGAAATCCCGAATCCGCTTTCAGCTACCGATAACATATTTTACGATAAAAACGTTCTGACAGACGCTTTAGACCGTCGTTTTCAGTAACAAACATTTATCGATGTTTGCGAATCGTGCGGAGGCACCCTTCGGAGCGACTTATACTGGCAGGGGCTCTATATTTTACGGTAGATCGCTCAAGAATGAATATCACCCCCTCACAGTCACTCTTGTGGCTCGGAGAAGAGGGTTTCCAAAAACCACTGGCCCTGCACACCAAATGCCATATTCTTTTGTCAAAAGTCATACGTACAAATGGTACATGCCCTAATTTGCTACTTACTCGTTCAACATCCCGGGGGTCCTTCACAAAAATTTATTTTTGAATTTGCCCATTCAAATTCTTTTTCCTTTTCTCTTCTTTTAATACAAATATATTTCTTTATTTAAAAAAAATAAATAAATTCAACGCAAAATATTCTTGTTTTAAGGGGTTATTCTACTTTATACGCTTAAAAAAAAGAGCTATTTTTCAACATTTTTTTTGAGTATGTCAAGAAAGATATGGATATAAATATTTTTAGGCAAAAATCCCAAAATTGAGACATTTTAATACAGAAAATAATAAATTTTACTATTTCAATAGTAATTTTTCCTATTTAAATAGTAAAATTTATTATTTTATGTATTAAAATGTCTCAATTTTGGGATTTTGCCCCTACTTGCTATCGATATTAGTAATTTTTCTAACACAGAGTTTCTCAGTGTACCAAGGATTTTATGAAAACTATTCGACCGATCCTTATAAAATTTAAACCACACATTCTACACGTATTGAACTAGGTCTGTTGCCTATAATATATTAAAAAATAACATTTGTACTAATTTTTTAAACAGAAAAAAAGTGAAAAAAAGCATTTTTTTTTTGAATTTTTGTCCGTCATTTTATTATTTTTCATAAATATTAATTATTATAGGCAACAGACCTAGTTTTAGTAATACTGAAGCTAACCCACTTTGGTTTTTTTTCCAGCTAGCCGTTACCGAGATATCCCTGGTACCGTTTACCCTTTTGATTTTGAGAAGCCTACGCACAATCATTATTTTTAATATAAACATTGAATAAAGTTAATCAAAAAAATTTTTTTATGTAGTTTAATACATGTTTTATCATACATAAAAATATTTATTTCCATATCGTTCATGATACACTCAAAAAAAATGTTCAAAAATAGCTCTTTTCTTCAGCTTGTAAAGTAGAATAACTCTTTAAGTCTATTCTATAATAGAAAATGTTTAAAAGGTGGTTGAAGGTTTCTGGAGAAAGCTACTTAGACAAGAACGAACACATGACCAATTTTAATCTCAGAAATGATAAAGAAGAGATAAGACTCGTTCTTTAGTGTGACAGTATGAGAAATTCCTCATTATCAGTTTCAGGATATTTCATCTTAGCAAAAAATAAGAATTTACTAAAAAGTATCCCTAAATTGAAAAATAATTCAATGAAACTTGATTCATTTCTCAAGAGACGTTTTGTCGAAATATTAGAATTAGAATTTCGAAAATATGGAAAAAATTGTTGAGAAAGTCACATTCCTTGTAGATTTTTGGCAATGGCCAAAAGAAAGAGGGGTCATAATTGACAGGAACGAATACTCTGAAAGTTCAAAATAAATTCTCGTAATTGTGTGCCTTAGTGAAATAATGTTAGGCAATTTGAAAAGTGGGCCATGGGGTCTCGTATTAGAATTCTATACGTGCTTTGAGTAAACTTTGGCTTTCAATATATCACGTAGATGCCAACAAAATCGAGACACCCCCGTAACAATAAAATTCCTAATTTGTCCGACACGAGTCCAGCGTCAGTCCAGTCTTTGTCCTTCGACCCTTGACACACCTTGAGCCCTAGATTTACCCCAAGTCACACGTATTTAATAATTGTTAGTATCATTAGCCATGGTCAAAAATAATTCGCTATTATCCGAAAAAAAAGTAATAAAAAATATTCAGTACTTTTCAAATTAATTAACGCTGCTCATTAATCTCGTTAAAAGATATTATCGGAAGAAATCTTTCTGAAGGTTTTTGACATACGAAGATGTCCTTGACGTTCATTTACGAAAGCAGACAGTTGTTTCTTAAAATAAAAAATGATAGGATTATAAACAATAAAATAGAATAAAAGCAGATTATAAATGTTACAATCCAGAAGTGAGAAGAATAAGTTACAACAATTGCGTTTACACTTTTAATTAAGTAATTTACTCTGGATAGAATCAAAAAACCTGTTAGTCTAAATAAATAAAAATAGAGATTACAGAAGTCTTCTGACAATATTCAAATACGATGATACGAAAGCGTATAACCTTAGACTCAATTGAGGTTGTAAATTACCTCGTAAATTATTTTTTCTTTCTTCAGCAAGATAATAAGTGTTATTTTCACATTTTAACACGTGGAGTCTGGGTTCTCGGCAATTCAAGGATTTAATGTGAATAACCTACTCTCTATATGTATACGTTCTATAGTGAAATCAACATAAATACATAGTAACTTAAGTTTAAAAATTAAATATTATACGGAGAATGTTTTCAAAAATTGAAAGCAATAGTCAAATTCTGAAGGTGAAAACTTCGAAAACCGAATCAAATAATGAATTGTTTAGTTTACTATAATTTTTTCGAGACATTCTTTCGATTTCTCTCGACAAAAGCCCCAAAAAATCCATTTTCAGTCTCATTTCCGGTAAAATCCAATTGAAACTCCCACACATCTAAGATGCAGAAACATTAACATGACTGTGCAGTGGAATAAATAAATATGTAAGTGAGCTGATCGGTACAATGTAGTTTCTGGTGCAGACTGGCTCAGTCTGTGGTCTTTTTGTTCGCTAATCAAGTACCATTAAGGCCGAGACCCCCCCCCCCTCCCTCCGTCCCTCTTCACCTTTCCAACCGAATGCCTATATTTTATATATCCATGACAGGTTTTATATGTGACTCAAAACGATGAATATGTGGGATATTTATGCACGTGGGAAGCCATCATAATCATTCAGTAATGAGCGTGGCGCGTGTCGCAGGTGTTTCAATTCGATGAGACAAACGATGTTTTTGGTCTTTCCAGTGGACGTTCATCATTTTTCTCTTGAACTTCACGTAAAGACACGTGCCACGTCACGATATTGTCACCACTTCCGGTTATGAGCTCTTTTCTGTGGTTACCAATTAACCTTATCCAAGAATCGGGATCGTCATCATTTTAACCTGAAGACCCGAAAAAAGAGAATTTCTTGAAGCTTTCAATATTTCAATTTTCAATATATATCCTGATCTACACTGAGAAACTCTATGTTAGAAGAAAAATTACAAATATCGATAGCAAGTAGGGTAAAAATCCCAAAATTGAGACATTTTAATACAGAAAATAATAAATTTTACTATTTCAATACTAATTTTTACTACTTAAATAGTAACTTTTCCTATTTAAGTAAAATTTATTATTTTCTGTATTAAAATGTCTCAATTTTGGGATTTTGCCCCTACTTGCCATCGATATTAGTAATTTTTCTAACACAGAGTTTCTCAGTGTATATTTAATATAATAAAAATTTTTGCCGTAACTTCATTATTGCGAAGAAACTTTTTAATATTTTGGCGTGACATTTTTTTAGGTAATCCTTTAAGAGTCTTTTATAAGATAATTTTACTTGCAAAATGAATTTCTAACTTTAAGCATGTTTACAAAAAAAAATTAATAACATTTTAAACATTCGATATTAAGAACTAAAAATTTGGTTAGCCTAGTCGAGATATAGTACTTTTAAGAAAAATTAATGTTTTTTTATGACATCCAAAAAAAAAATATTATATGAAAATACTCAGATTTTTTATAAAACCTTTCGGAGAACATAATCGACTTATGCGGGCGCCAACCCTGGGGGTCAGGTGGGGCGGCTGCCCGATCAGTTACAAGGGGGGGGGGGGTCAGAGCGATAATGTACTAGTTATAAATAATAATAAATATTGTGCAAAAAAGTAAAAGAAATGAGAAAAACACGTATGGTAAGAAAGTAAAATAATACAGAACGTTCGCAAATCCAAATTATGCATGAATAAGTTTATATTTGTGAACAGGCCAGTTTACGAAAAAAAAAAAAACAGCGATACCACAGAATAAGTCTAAATAGGCATTTTTGTGTGGACATTTTTAAAAATTATTTTAAACTTTCTTCAGATTTTAATTAGGTAATAAAGATATAAAGAGAAAGAGGACAAATTATTTTTGAATAAGTATTTCTAATAGTACGATGGCATCCATCCGAGAATAACTCGTCATCAACTTCCGCATCCAAGCGGACAAATTTAAGAATTCCATTAATAGTATAATAACAAAATAGAAAATCCAATATTCCTTTCCTTCTGCTTCTCTAAATACTTTTTTTTATACCATTATTTTCAGTATTTCGAAACATTGACTTCTATAAATCTTATTCTAATATTTCAAAAATTTTGACACGGTCTCATTTCATTATTAAAAAATCACTTCAAATTCCTTTAAAACACTGAAAATTAATCATTATTCTTCGTAATTATTAAATATCTCTTGAAATCTTTAGAAATTATATGAAAATCTCATAAAATACCTGAAAATTCTTCATAATCCATTGTACTTTATTATAATTAATTATAAGTAAATATGATTAAAATATTAAAATAAAAATGAATTAGTCCTTCTGAATTTTAATGAAAAATTTTCATTAGAAATTCATGACAGAAATTACGTTTGATATAACGCCTACAATAATCGTTATCACTTTTCCAGGAAAGTGAATCGATACACGAGCAGGCTGTTCCGGTTGGGTCGTTGCTAATCGAACAAATCCTCGATGAACCTCTAATTATTACGTTTGGTCAGTGGCAGCATGTAATTTAAACGGAGGGAGAACATATGGCGGTCATCCGTGATTTTACAGTCTATACTTTGTCGCTGCTTAATCTGTTGAACGTGGGGGTGAGCAGGGAATAGAAATCGGTGGGCATTGTGTTAGCTTGCAACATGCAATTTAGGTACAATAGCCGGTGCTGTCGATACTTGCCTCACACCCCCTATATTGTCGGCTCACAATGTGCCAACAATGCGCTAACTCTTTGCCACTGAATTCTATCTTGAAATATTTATGCGTCCCTGCCTACTTTTCCCTATATTCCCTATATCCCTACATCCCTATAGAAAGCGAACGTCGACCTTCTTTTTCACTAATTATCCTCCTTTTTTATTTCTTTACTACCTCGACCCTGAGGTAATTTCAGATTTTCCTCTATTGTCTACATGTTATATTTATGTATACAAGATGCATTTACGTTCTTTTTAGATATTATATAATTTATTATATTTTATTTCTCTAATTTCTTAAAATTTATGTTAAACTTCGTGAAAATATCTAAAAATTACAAGAAAATCTGTGAAATCGCTTAAAATTCGTGAAAATCTCTTAAAATTTTCAGAAACTTCTTGAGATTCTTTTAAATTCAATGATAACAATTCAAATCTCTTTTTTATCCTTCAAAATCTATTAAAAGTATTAGAAATACCTTCAAATTCCACGAGACTCTTCAAAATTCGAGAAAAATATTTCAAACTCATAAATTTTCTGAAATTCACGTTAAAATTCATAAAAATCTCTAAAAATTCCTAGAAGCCTTTTGAAATTCCATGACAAACTTTAAAATCTCTTAAAATTCCCAGAAAAATGTTTGAAAATTTACGGTAAGATTTAAAATCTCTTTATATCTTTTATATCCCTTAAAAATATTACATAGAAATCTTATCAAATTCCATGAAATCCTTTAAAATTCACACAAAATCATTTAACTATCAGAAAAATTTCTCGAAATCACTTTAAATTATTAGAAATCTCAGAAAATTCCATAAAATCCCTCGCGAATCTTAGAAATCTTTTAAAATATCTTAAAATTCCTTAGAATTCCAGGATAACATTTAAAATTCCTTAAAACATAATAAAACTCTTACAAACCTTTTGAAATTCCCTAAATTTCACGAAAACCTTAGCAATCGCTGAAATTCTTTGAAAATCTCATACAATTCTACAAAACCGTTTTAATATCCTAAAAATCTCCGAATTTCGGAAAAAACACTTAAAAATCGTTAAAAATGCACATAAAAACCTTCAAAATAATTAATATCTTGAAATCCATGTTGAATTTAGTAAAAATCTCTAAAAATTTGTAACAAGTTCTAGAAATTTCTCAACTCTTAAAATCTCTCCAAATCATTTTAAATTATTAGAAATCTCATGGGACGACTATCTAGATATATTTAAATATAATATCTTGATATTAAAACTTAATATCCAGATATTAAAATATATAATCCAAATATTCTAACATCCAATATTTTAATCTCTGGATATTAAGCTTTAATATCAAGATATTATATCTAAATATCTAGATAGAATATAAATATTCTTTTTAATATCCATTTTTCTCCGTGTGGGTTTTAAATTAGTTTAAAGAATTTTTTGACTCCGAAAAGGCATACAATATCAAATTGTTTACCCGAACCGTTGTTTGCATAGCGTGAACATTTTTCCAACAAAAAACGACTTCAAAGAATTCTAAAAATCTTAAGGGAGTTACAAAAATCTCAATATATTTGAAAGAGTTTTAAGGACTTTTAAAGATTCCAGAATATTGTAAAATATTTAATGTAACTTCAAAAGATTGCAAAAGAATTCCAGACGTTCAAAGTCGTTGAATAACATTACATTCAATTGTAATAATTTCTAAAAATATAAGATTGTTCAATAAAATTTTTAACTCTAGGTGTTTGCACGGAGAAAACTGGATATTAAACCGTAATATCTAGTTATTGAACTATGGGACGACTATCTAGATATTTAGATATAATATTTTGACATTAAAATATATAATCCAAATATTCTAACATTCAATATTTTAATCTATGGATATTAAATTTTAATATCAAGATATTATATCTAAATATCTAGATAGTCGTCGCATAATTAAATAGCTAGATATTACTCTTTAATATCCATTTTTCTCCGTGTGTAATTCTTGCATTTTGAATGCTTGAATAGTTAATATTTAGAGTCTCAAATTTTTCGCTTACATAAACTATTTTTTAAGATTTAAGACATATATTTTAAGGGGATTTCCTTTCCGGAATTCCGGAATATTGCAGGTGGATTCGCAAGAAACGGGACTGTGGGAATAAAGTACAAGATGAGGGCTAAACTAAATCTTAAAGAGCAGATAACAGGTACCGGATGTCCAGGATTACGTCTCCCGGTCAATTGGCCATGCCGATTTTCGACGGTTTTACGGTCTGTCCGATCCTGAAACCGAACTCTTACATCGTTGGTCATCTTAAAAAAGGCCAGTTTATTTCGAGCGGGGTCGACGACTCCGGAAAATTCGCGCTCAATGGACCCCGACCTCCGATCACTTTCGAGCGGAACTCCATTCTTATTTTAGTATATGTTATATGAACTATTAAATGCCGGAAAATCGTCGATAAATGGCCATCACTGCTACCGAGCAGCGAAAAATCGGAAACCCATCGAAGATGATTTCGGACCAAGGAAATCTAGAATTAACGATCGGAGAGTTTAACTCAGTTTCGCTTAACAGGATATATCTATCCCGGCGGAAAAGAAATTTTATGGGAAAATTTGTGCTCGAACAAGCTCCCGAATTTTTTCAACATCAATTCTGAAATTCAGTTCTGAATCTCTCGAAATGACTTGTCCTGCATTCAAATTAAATTGAGAAATTATAGGATTGATTCAAGTTTTTAAAATTAATATTTTTTAGGCGAGACAGGAGTTCACAATAATTTTTCCACGAAATAAATTATGAAGATGGACTTTCAGAATCAGGATGCTTTATAACTTTCGAAAGAGGTTCATCGCGAAGATTTCGTCTTTTCGGGGTCCAATTTGGTAATGGAGGAACTTTTGGTCTTGGGACTTGTGGTCGAGGCTCAGTCTTAGTTCCAGTATTATTACTTTTAGTACGGCCCTTTCTAACCAGTCTTCTCTTTTTGATTTTTCCAGATTTTTTTCGAGGCGCACTTTTTGCAGAATCCAGATCAAATCTAAAGAAAATGAATTCATGGCACTTTCTATCTCGAATTATTCAAATAAGTTGCTCTCTAAATCTGAATTAGTGAAAAGAGAGCCACTAATTTACTTTAGTGGATTTTTTTACTAATTATTAGTTGTATTTCACTATTTAAAGTTTTAGTTAAAAATAACTAACAATTAGTAGAATTTTTCACTAAAATAAATTAGTGACTCACTTTTTACCAATTCAGATTTAGAGAGTGCATAAATATATACATTAAGAATCTAATGACATAACTATATTGTATAATAACCTATATTTGTTTGTTTTTTTCACCAAAATTCCATAATCTATTCCACGACGAAGAGCTGTGTTAATTTGTCGTTTGATTCCTTTTCCAGGTGTAAAACCATATTTGGTATGAAGGCGTTGTAAAATTTCATTTTCAGTAAACCCTTCTTTGGGCTTCTCCGATTTGAGTAGATCGTATACGAGGACCGATTTTCGCACCATTCTTTTTTCGCGAGTCTCTAACTGCCTAATTTAATTTTTGCTCGTTATTATCTCGAGAATAAGTATGTCTAAAATATACATATATCTTGGAGATGCTTCAAAAGTCAAAAAGAATTTAAAACTATTTAGCAGTCCTGAACTGACACCATCTGACATCCCACACAATTGACCAGAAGTTGCACAGGACGAAAATGATATTAAAAGATTAATATGAAGTTGGGTTCAAATCTTTTGAAATTGTCAAAAATCATTCTTAATAACCTTTCTAATATCTTAAAAATCCAGTTATTTAATCCTTTAAAATTCCCAAAATACCATTGAAAAATTTTTAAATCACATTCCTTTTAGTTCCCGAAAATTTATATAATCTCTTCACGGAGAAAAATGGATATTCAAACTTAATATCTAGATAGTCAAAAAAATATATTCATATCCTAAATATCTAGATATTCATCCTGTTGAGTATCTAGATATTGAAGCTGAATATCCAGATACTTAATCTGAGTATCTTTAGATGGCTACTGTCTTATATTTCAGTATCCAAAATATTGAGTTTGAATATCCATTTTTCTCCGTGTTGAAATCCCTTAAAATTTCCTAAAGTCCCTTATAAAAACGATTATTTTTCAATTAAAACGATTTGACTCAAAAAAATTAAGATGTTATCCCTTCAATCTGTTCAATGAGAAAGACGACAAACCTTATAACAAACCAAAGTCCTTTCACATCCCTAAATCAAAATTGGATCTTTTAAAGTATCCCACTCGAGATAAAAAAAAACATTGAAACTTGGACGTTATGTTTGTTTTTTCCGCGAGGCATAAACTTCCAATAAATCAGTAAATCGGCCCGTTGGCCACGCCCGGTACATTCCCGGGATTCTGTTCCTGCTACAAGGCTGGCTGGTGTTTGCCAAGAGCTTAGAAGCAGCAAGCAGCAACCCGTCGGGTGCTGGTTGGGTGGTTTTGGATGGTTTTGAGGGTGGCATGGGCAAAGCCGGGTTGTTCAGAAGGGTTGGGGAGGACTTCTGTCGCTCTAGGTTGTATATATATATATATACATATATCAGAGACCAAAGTGAGGCGAGGGCGAATGACCAGCGACTCTGATGTCTGATTTCCGTCGGGAGTTTCGCGCTATCCAGTCAGTCATGCGAAGCTGCCTTTAATCACTTGATTGCCGAGGCTTTGATTCCTTCCTTGGAAGGAAATCCCACTCTAAAATCTCGAATCTTGATTCTAGAATCTAGCTTTCAAATGTCTTAGAATTCCAGAAATTGATTACTAATGTTGATCTTCCAACATCGAATTTGGTCTCGAACTGCGATGAAATCCCTGGCGGAAGGTTCGGATAGAAAAAAATGTATCCTTTTGAATCAATTTCATTCCGGAATTTGTATCCGAAGCAAACAGTTTAATTCCGATCTAATCCGAAGTCCGATCAAAGATTCCTATTCTAATCAATCCGAGGGTGATCTAAGGATTCCTATCCGATTTAATTCGAAATGAAAAAGAGGATTCTAATCCGACATAATTCGAGGTCTATCCTCGATTTCTATCCATCTGAATCCGAAGTCATCCAAAATTTCTATCCGACTGATTCTGAGGTTATAGGAAGGATTTCAATCCGAATGAATCCGATCTAATCCGAGATAGAAGCAAGGATTCCAATCTAAAGTGAAGGATACTGTTCAGTGACACATTTGCACTTACATTTTTTTAAGTATAAATTTTATTTTTAAGTGATTAGTCACAACTTTTTTGGATTCATTCGGATTGGAAAGGATAGAAAATAAGTTCGGGTTGATTTTGGATTAATTAGGATTGAGGGCACTGATTGAAAAGGATTGAACGGTAACTTCTGTTTGGAACTACGGATAGAAAAGGATTAAAATTCGTTCGGATTGAAAAGGATTGAACCTTTGTTCGAATTAGAATCGGATTCATTCGGTTTGGTATCGGATTTAATCGCATTCATTCGGTTTAAAGTCGGATTCATTCGGATTCAACTTTGTAGAGACTCACGGATTGGAAAGGATTAAAAAGGATTAAAAAATCTTTTTTGATGAGGTTCGCATTAATTTGGATTGAAATGTGATATCGGTTTAGTTTCGGATTCAATCGGATTAGACGTACAGATTGAAAAGTGTGTTCGGATTCATTTGGATTAGAAGCACGGATTCAAAAGTGTATTCGAATAGATTTCGGATTCATTCGGATTAGGGGCCACGGATTAAAAATGATTAAAAGGTAAGCTTCGGATTCATTCGGATTGAATTTGGAGTTGAGACACAGATTAAAAAGGATTGAAAACATCCCAGGGATATTTTCCGATTAATAATGGGGACAAAAGAGTATGATAGTATCAAAGCATGAAAGAATCAAAGTATGAAAGAATCAAAGTATGAAAGAAAGATGTCAAGACTCGTCCAGAGGAAGAAGACAAAAAAAGCGAATCGTCTTATGTGGCCAAGAGTCGGCTTTCTTTCTCGAGAAGGGTGGATGCGAGGGTGGATGAAGAGATCTGGCAGAAAGGGCCCAAGTTTTCCCGGTTTCCTCTTTACTTTCGCTCTTTCCAATTCAACCAACCCCGATGATGCGGTCGGTCCTCAAAGTCGGGGCAAGTGGATTATTGACGGCACAAAACAATGGCGTAGCTTTGTTCCAGAGAGTCCGTTCGTTCCCGGCGTAATATGTTCGATGCTGAGGGCCGAAGAGCCTGTCCGTCCGTCAGTTTTATGTTCGAAGTGCTCCCGTAAGCCCCGTGAGTACTCTTCGAACAACGAGTCAAGTAGAAGCTAGTACATCTGGCTGTCTGATTCTCGTATTTATTAAAAATCATACCAAACATGATGGATGATCATCAAATCCTGATCGATACGTCGGCTTTCAAAGAAACGTATTCAATAATAAAAAATACTATTTGCTCAGATTAACTGAGTGTTTTTACAAATAAATTATTACTATTATTTTAAGCATGCGTATAATATTGCTAGTTAATAATAAGATGGAATAATAGGGCAAAATTGGAATTGGCAGATTTTGAATTCTCTGTCTGTAGAATTGTTGTATATGAATTTTGCTTCCTGAATTTTCTCAATTGCTTACTCGTTTTGAGCAGCCATGTTTGAACGTTAAATCTCAACCGCGATTTGCTGCAAGCTTGAATCGGGGGCGAGGATAAGCAGCCATTCGTAAAGAGATCTGAAAGTTTTCTCCCTGGGAACGAGTCTTGCCCTGAGGATTGGAGAATTGGGGGTGATCTTATTGGTCTCTGCACGAATAAGCAGTCCCAGTTCACCCAAGGGAATTTACAAGGGGAGAGTAGAATTTATTTCCTGCTCTATGGTCTTTGATTATAGAGAATCTTGTATAAAGAATCGAGAAACATGTAGAGAGCAAATCTGATTCTGGATCAATTAAAATCAAAATATATTCATCTAAATTTATCTTAAGTTAAAAAAACCGTATAAAAAAAAGCGTTAAGAAAAATTATCCGAGGCGTGAAATTTGAATTTTCTAAGTGAGTAGTCCCAATTAATTCCTAAATCTATAATTCAATTCTACCATCAATTTTTATTCACCCCCAACAAACACATTATTTTTATTGAATTATGAATTCCCCTTTGCAGAAAAATTGGTAAAGAATCAAGCAAATAATGCCAAATGCGATGTATATGAATACATTTGATTATTATTATACATAAAATATATAATAGCTATAGATAGATATTAAAGCACGCTTTCAAGATAGTTGGAACAGAATGCACGTAAAAACAGGGCTGACAGCTGAGTGTACATAGGGAGCTCTTCTCTTTTGCCTTCCCTCTCCCCCACATTTTTCCATCCAGGAACATCATCCCCCTCCACTAAACTCACTTTTAATGTCTACCTCTCTTTTGGTGCCTTTAACGTTTCAAATCTACCCCATAATATACCGCCTCTACCCCCCTTACCTCCATTTCACCCCTCTATGTCTATTGCACCTCGGGACCTATGCAAACACGAGGTATTCATTGCCCGACATATATCGCGGTCGTGCGAGAACGTGTCCGTATGATTTAATGGAAGGAACCCCAGGAACGTTGTGGGATTTTCGATTAATCGCCCGACTCGAGCCAGCTTCTCCAAACGACGCGACATCCCGTTCGTTCAAGAGCCAAGAGTCGTTCGCCAATTTCAACACTTTTGGTCGTAAAACTTGAGTTTGTATTTTTATTTGGAGGCTGAAAGGTCGGGTTTTTTCAAATATTTTGCTGGGATTCATTTAACTTTCAAAGTGGCCAAGTTTTTCAATATTTCTCACTTTCAAATTTTTTAATTTCAGTGGCTGCGAGTATTTATTCAAGTTACAAGGCTTTTAATTCGAAATTAAATAATTAAAAACGATTTTTATTTTGAAGAAAATATTGACCAATATTTTACTAATTGTGAGACTGTCAATTTGATATTCTACGATTTTTGAGTATTTAAATTGGAAATTAGAGAATTTTGAAAACTTATAAATTACAACTTTCTTTACTATTGAGACTTTTATTTTCAAATTGTAAAGATTTTTAATATTTAATTTTGCACGATATAATAATTCGAAATTATTTAACTTTAAACGCCTTAAAAACTGATGAAATTTCTAAAATTTTAAGCTGGTAAAAAAATTTTAAATGATTTCAAGAGGTTTTAAACGATTCCAAAATATCTCAAGAATTACCTTAATAAGGAATATTTTTTAACATTTAAATTTCAAACCATTCAATTCAGAATGTTTGTAATTTCAAATAATTCAACTATTACAGCTTTCAAAACCGAATAAAAAAGTACATTTTATGAATCTGCTCTCTAAAACTGAATCAGTAAAATTCCACTGATTTTCAGTGACTCTTTTATCACGATTTTAATCAGTGAAAATCCACTGAGAATCAGTAAAAAGTCACTGAAATTTTCAGTCACCTTTACTAAACTACTAAAAATTTCTTTCACTGATTTCCAGTAGATTTTTCACTGATTAAAATCGTGAGAAAAAAGTCACTGCAAATCAGTGAAATTTGACTGGTAATCAGTTAAATTTGACTGATTCAAGTTTAGAGAGTGCGACAAATGAATTCGAAATTTAATTTGCAATTTAAAAAATACTGGATTTATTGAAGTTTTTATCTGATATTAACCAATTTTTGAAGTTTTTAATTTCGAATCATTTAATTCTTAAGCCTTGTGATATATAATAATATATAATTAAATTGTAGGTACAATAAACAATTTTTGACGTAATAACTAATAGACGGAAAATCGGACATTTAGAGCAGTATATAAAAAAGAGAAATACAAATTAGGAAAATTCTCGGTTCAGAGCTTCCCTCTTCCTCGACGTTTTGCTCAACAAAGAGAGGGTTGGATTGTAGTAGAAAGAGTGTCTCATGGGACGCGAATGCTCGAAATCGGTACGTTGCTTTGGGTAACGAGAGAAGGAAGAAAGGGATGATACGAGAACAAAATTGAAGAAGTTGAAGACGAGGGAAGCACGAAACGCGTTTCATCGAGCGGAAACTCGTGATATTGCCTCTATATTTAGAACTGTATATTCGAAATCTCTGAATGTTTTATGGACAACAACTACAATTCTTCAACAAGTTACTTTATCTTCTTGAAAAATTAGGTTCCATATTGTCATTCCATAAATAAAATAATATTTTTCCGCTTGCAGGTTGTCACTTTAAAAGATGTAAAGTACTCTCTAAACTTGAATCAGTGAAATTTAACTGATTACCTGTCAAATTCCACTGATTTGCAGTGAATCTTTTCTCACGATTTTAATCAGTGAAAAATCTACTGGAAATCAGTGAAAAGTCACTGAAATTTTTAGTAATTTAGTGAAGATGACTGAAAATTTCAGTGACTTTTGACTGATTCAGTTTTAGAGAGTAAAATTTAATATTTTATAATACGATGAGACTTCTTAAGTTTCCCTAGTTCTCTTTTAATTCGTTAGGGGAAGTTTTAGGGGAACTGATATATTTTAGATAAAGGGCCATTAGAGAATGGGAAATTGGATCCGAGGATTTTGGTTGGCTCTTAAAAGCTCCGCCTTTCATGAAATTCGATCGTAACTCGACACCAAGGGCTTCCCATAAATACGTTAAAAGAAAATATAATGGCTGAAGTTTTTAAGTTTCAAAATATCGAAATTGCTGAATATTTTAACTCTGACTGGAAAAATATATTATGGGTTTTGAGGAAGCATTTTCAGAAGAAAGGTATTTAAAAATGCAATGTAAAATTAAAAGCAGCACGTGAATTTTACGAGATTGAAAACACGAATAAATTGAGAATCGATTAAAAAAAGAGATATTGACAAAAAACATGCATTATTATAATGACACGTAAATTTAATAGAACTAAGAAGCGGTCATAGAAAAATAGATAGACATTATATATAAATGGCGTATATTTATGTTTAGTAGTTCGATTAAATAAACACTAATATTTAATCCCTGTATATCAGGGATCTCGTAAAATGAGGATTACATGACGAAAGAGCAAAGCGAATCGCGTTTGTGGACTTGGCTTCAACCCGTCGCGAGTATACACAACTGCAAATGTGTACACTCTACGGCCTAATTCCAATTGCTTAGGACAAATCACACAGATTAGCTACAAGTTTATATGTATAAAGGAGAGTGTACATAAATTTATACGCCAATTAAATATAATGTATTTATACGCCACAGAATGGCTTTTTAAATAACTTGTCACTGATTTCTTACGCGAGGCGCATGTGCAAAGAAAAATATTTACTGTCTCTTAAATCACTTTTTTTTTATTTGAGTATTCTTATTCAGTGGTTTACTCTTTTCAAATATTATGCTTTCAATTTTTTCTGCTTTTAATTCACAGAAGGAATCCTTCAAATATAAATAAAAGCTGAATTGAATTGAATTGGAAAGCATACAAAAATATATTCAAATACCGAATTTAAACGTTTCGATATTAGGCTTTAAAAGAGTAATATAATATCGAATAAGGAAGAAAATGAAACAAGATTAGTTGACACGGCCTAATAAATTCTTTCCATATACTTCCTGCTTAATATTTCGTAAAATAAATTATTTTACGTCATAGTAGGTCACCGTTTGTTTTTCATTGTGTAACATATTCCTTACGTCGTCATGAGGAAGTGGTACATATATGAAAATGATACCAATTTTTGACAATATGACGTACGTAAATAAGGAATGATGTTTTGCTTTGTTTGGTGGAGTGGAAATTGTTATAATGAGAAAAATAAAGATGCGGTGTGAAAATTGTGTAAAATGTTGATTGTATGGGAAATATAAATGAGAATAAATGTGTACATGCAGTCTGTAGTTCCTCACCTAGCTGCACAATCAGACAGAGTGAGGCTGTATTTGGTATTGTGAATGTTGACTCGGAGTATATTTGTCTAGCAATGGAGGAGAAGCGAAGCAAGCGAGGGTATGGTCGGCTCAAATATTGTGCTGTTTCATTCAGTCTCACGACGATCATAGACACATTATCCCGCACCAGAAAGACAAAGCTTGAAATATGAGGAAAAGAAGAAAATTGCAAAAAACACAATGCTTTAAAGAATTCACAAGGCATATCTATTTGCAATTTGACCAATAATACTCAAGCTGCAAACTGCTCTATGAAAATAAAAAAGATATTGAAAAAGTATAACCTTTTAAAGGAAATAATCTATAGAAATTGTACTTAAAGCATCTTCCCAAATCGTTTTTAAAAGGTTTTTAACCCACTAACGTCCAGCCGGACACATTTTGTACACCTCTCTTCCCGCGCTCACAAATATTGCATTTCGAGTAAAAAAAAATCTAAAAAAATGTATACTTATAGTTTGAAATGTGCTCTTTCCGGCGATATTATTCAAATTATTGAAAAAAAATAATTTTTTCTTGGAAAAATGCAGTTTGAAACAAAAAAAACATGATTTTCGAAGGAATTTTTTTTTTAATAATACACCTGAATTTTTCCAAAACGATTCCAGCGATTTTTGCAATTTATCAAAAATTGGCAAATTTCCAAAACGAAAAAATCACTTGAATCGTTTTGAAAAATTCTGATATATTCTTTGGCTAATTCTAAACAATTTTTGTTCTTAGTAATTTTCTGGTAAAGTGCTTCGTTTCTGAGAAAAAAAATTCCAAAATGTCAACATTTTGGAAAAATTCCAATTATTTTCAATTTTTTTTTCTCAAAAT
Organism: Synergus umbraculus; assembly: GCA_900474325.1. NCBI lineage: Eukaryota > Metazoa > Arthropoda > Insecta > Hymenoptera > Cynipidae > Synergus > Synergus umbraculus. The sequence goes on along the minus strand of UCOK01014413.1, from coordinate 11,968 downwards.
CGAAAGACTTTACTAACAAATTACAAAGAACAAAAGGTGCTTATAATTGAACAAGGAATACCCTTGAATTTCCTTAAAGCTATTCGAGTGATTTTTGCAATTTATCAAAAATTAGCAATTAGCAAAACCAAAAAATTACTCAAATCGTTTTGGAAAAATCAAGTGTATTCTTTGGTCAATTCTAAGCACTTTTTGTTCTTTGTAATTTTTTTGTAAAGTGCTTCGTTTATCAGAAAACAATTCATGAATTTTCTGGCAAAAATTTTGCAATTCGTGCGCCATTTTGAAATTTCTAATTGTTCAAAATGACTTCACAACCTCATATTCTTTAAATTCAGACATCGCGTCCACGAACTAGACCGGTTCCAAGATGATTCCAAGCCTGTAAATCTTTGAAAACTCGATTTAAAAAAAAATTCCTTCGAAAATCATGTTTTTTTTGTTTCAAACTGCATTTTTCGAACAAAAGAAATTTTTTTTCGATAATTTAAGTGATATCACCGGAAAGAGCACACTTCAAACTATAAGTATACATTTTTTTAGATTTTTTTTGCTCGAAATGCAATAGCTGTGAGCGCGGGAAGAGAGGTGTACAAAATGTGTCCGGCTGGACGTTAATGGGTTTGTGATGGCTAAACACCCTGCACGAAACTAAAAATAAGGATCTACGGAATATATTATTTTAATATTTATTTTAAAATGAAAAATTGTCAGTCTATGAGTTTTCCTCTTTGTAACAATTAACAATCAATTAAGCACCACAAGGAAGGAAGGGCTGAGGGTAATAAAAAAGGAATTAAATTCCGAGGCGTCGCTCTTCAAGACAGAAATTGAGATCTTCATCATTCTCCGCTCTAAATTACGGAAAGCGGGTTCCAGCCCAGCTCCGCGGGGATCTAATTATCAGTTTGGGAACTTTCGAAATTAATAAAACTCGCTGCCTGTACTCCGCTTCCTCCTCATCTCGTCCACGCCTTCCTGTTATATTACTCTCGGAAGTAAAATCCAAGTTCCTTGAGAAAGAGCCTGGTACGCCGCGGAGGAAGGAAGCTTGATGGGGTAACTAAAAAGGAACGAGGAAAGAGGAAAGAGAGTGAGATTTGAGAGGGAGGAAAGGATAGTGAGTCTTGCTAAGACGTGTTGAAGCCTAGGAGAAAGCTCAGGGGTTTGGGGACCAAAAGGGGGTAACTTGAATCCAGAATTTGCCAGTCTAATGCTACTGAAACTCTACCTCGAACTCCCTTTGGAAAGTTTGCGGGGTTCAACTCGCCTCAGACTTCTCAAGTCTTGTCTCTTCGAACTCTCTTGCCGCTGTCACCAGCACTTTCCCAATAATTTGGTCGCTCTTTCCATTTCGACGTGCCCGTGGGATCGGGCTTAAAATCTCAGAATCACTGCGAGAAATTTCACGCATGCATCAAAGAAATTAGGTGAATTCATTCAAATATGATTCCAACAAATTTTGAAAGATTTTAAGGAATTTTATTTTAAAAAGCAATCAACACTCAGAAAAATATTTTATGCAACAAAATATGTTTTGTTGGCTGAAATAAATTTTTGTTAGTTCAACCAAACGATTTTTTAATTCAACAAAACGAATTGTTGGTTTAACAAAACGTTTTCTTGACCCAACAATAATTTGGTTGAGCCAAAAAAATAATTTTGTTGGTATTTATGCAACAAAATTTTATACCCTAAGTACAAAAAAACTCATAGTAACTCCCCTAACTTCAAGACATAAAATTTTATCTCGTTAAATCGCTCCATTTAATGGCCAAAGAAGCCCAAAAAAGTTTCATCCACCTAACCCTCCAGGTTCGCCCCGGAAATCAACCCCTAAGTACGAAAAAAATCATTAAAATTTTAACTTCGAGACATAAAATTTTATGATCTTAAATGGCTCCATTTAATGGGCAAAGAAGCCCAAAAAAGTTGCATCACCTAACTCTCCAGGTTCACCCCCGAAATCAACCCCTAAGTATTTTTTTAGTTCTTAGGGGTTGATTTTGGGGGTGAACCTGGAGGGTTAGGTGGATGAAACTTTTTTGGGCATTTTTGGCCATTAAATGGAGTCATTTAAGATTATAAAATTTTATGTTTTGAAGTTAGGGGAGTTACAATGATTTTTTTAGTACTTAGGGGTTGATGAAACTTTTTGGACTTCTTTTTACATCAATTGAAACCATTTCATGCAATTAGATTTTATGTCTCGTGCTTTTTACAAAAAAAATTTTTCGTTTACGTAAACGTTTGAAACTTCAGTTTCATCAAAAATTACTAAATAGCGAAATACACCCTGGTACGACGGCTCCCATCCGAGTATGAACAAGCCAAAAGCTTGCTTAACTTCGGTGATCAAATGGAAAGTCTTAAACAATTCCATATGTCCAAGTGGACAAAATATCTATCAAAATGAACAACTACCTGATGCAGCAAGTATAGATAATTCGATAATTTCGACAATCATCTCTTCCTCATCGCAGTAATTCTTAATGAGACTACACTCAGAAAAAAGTTTGGTTGATTCAACCACATGTTTTTGTTATTAAAGTTTGGTTGATAGTACGCGTCGCGTCGGTAATGTCGGTATGTTTAGCTAGTTTAATGAAATTATTTGGTTGAATCAACCAAATTATTTTTTTACACTAACCAAAATCATTTTCTAATGAATAATATGTTTCGTTCAACACGTTTATTTGGTTGAATCACCCAAACAAGTTGAAACAAATAATTACTTTGAATTGACTATATAAAATTGTTGCGATTTTTTCAAAGGAACCAAATGTGTAGTTGCGTTGACCAAATTTTTTAGTTGCAACAACACTCAGAAAAAAGTTTGGTTGATTCAAAAAAAATTTGGTTGAATCAACCAAATAAATGCATTGCTATAGGGTCAATCAAATGTTTGGTTGATTCAACTAAATTTTTTGTTTAATAAAGTTTGGTTGATAGTACGCGTCGCGTCGGTAATGTCGATTTTTTGTAGCTAGTTAATGAAATTATTTGGTTGAATCAACCAAATTATTTTTTTACACTAACCAAAATCATTTTCTAATAAATAATATGTTTCGTTCAACACATTTATTTGGTTGAATCAACCAAACATGCTCAAACAAATAATTACTTTGAATTGACCATATGAAATTGTTGCGTTTTTTCAAAGGAACCAAATGTTTAGTTGCGTTGACCAAATTTTTTAGTTGCAACAAACAAACTAGGTTAAACAAACTGTTTTATTGAATCAACCCAACTTTTTTTCTGAGTGAAACAAACTAGATTAAACAAACTGTTTTATTGAATCAACCCAACTTTTTCTCTGAGTGTACACAGTTTTTGTTTTGTCTAAAGGTTTTTTACAATTAAAAAAGTTCCAGATGATTTCCTGATTTTCCCAAAAGAAAAATGAAGAATTGATAAGGTAACTGAAGAGAGTATAGGGATGGAAGGCTATATATAAATTTATTAGCTGCGCGGTTTAACCCGTGACCCCAAACAACGGGGTTGTGCTTGGGTCACTTTATCAGGGGTATCCGAAAACAATCGAGCCGAGATCTGAGCCGTGCCCCATGATATTTCCATGGGCTCTTTGCCCAGCGGCACCAAATTTCGTTCCTGGATGGAATAGAAGGAATGTCGGAATAACGCGAGCAAATCAGGGGTAAGCCTGAGCGACAGGACAGCTTAGCACCCTCTGGCTATGAGGGCTATAGCATAAGGGGGTGGTTGCATTAAATACAAGCGAGCAAAGGGGAAATATGCACGAGATATATCGCATTGTGCTCCACCCTCTTGCCATTCACGAACCTGCGACGATTGGAGGGCTCGAAATAATACCAGCTAAATGCTACATATTGCTTGGTTTGTCACGAATTTGTTTTGGGATTTGAATACCGATTTCGATCTGATCCCACAAGAGAATGTCGCCTTTTAATCTCGAAGCCTACAGTTTGTTGGCATTTTTGGAAATGGTATTTTGACATCTGATTAGTGGGAATATAAACAACGCAGCTATAATTTATAGTGTTAAGAAGTCTATATGAAGCTCGTTTTTATCTGTAAACTTCGGGGTTGAGTTTATTTGTCCTAATCAATAAATCATTTTTATTACATATTTTGATTTCCTAATCAATTTATTATTTTATTGTGGAGAAGAATTTTAATTTATACAACCCATTCCTAATTTGCACGTGTCATTTTCAGTCTCGATTCTCCGTGTATAATATCTGGTTGCAATACCCCGAAGTCCTCGAGATTTTGATGTAAAACCGCAGCTTGGTGTGACATCGAATTATTTCTAGTGCTCTTGTGATCTACACGTAACATTGTACAAGCGTCCAAATGCGAATACGTGTATATCAAAACTTGGTGGTGAACGGAAGAGACGTACGTCCCACGTGGCAGTTCGAGTACTCTCAATGTCATATTGCTACAGAAGTGTCGTTCGGACCCTTTTCATTCATGAAATTACGAAAAGTTAGGCGTTTCTTTCAATTTCGATCTCCGATTTTTGTATTCTATATAAAATTTTCTACATTCCCTGTATTATTTTCAATCTCAGTGGCATATTTGTTCTAACATTTTTGGCTGGAAACGTTTTTTATCCCAATTTTTATCTTAGTGGCTTTTAAACCGCAAAGTTCAGGTAATTCAAATTAAAAAAGGGTAAAACAAGTTCAAAAAACTATTTAATATAGCCAGGATGAATTTCACAGGGTAGTTTTTAGTTTAAATATAATATCCTACCCTAGATTTCAAGAGATCTCATGATTTCTACTTTTTAAAGAATTTTAAAGATTTTTAGAAATTTTAAGAGACACCAAAAATAATTTTAAGAGATTTCTTAAGGGCATGTGATACTTTACCATAAGAGCAATTTAGTTTACCCAATTATACATTCATAATAATAAATATTTTTAGCTAATAAGAGTCAACAAACCTTCTTGTACATGAGAGGAAAGTTTATTGACTGTTATTCGCTAAAAATATTTATTACAGTACAACCTCTATAAGAGAACCACCACGGGCGGTTAGGGATAATAATTCCGAGAAATAGGGGCCCCTCACTCCTGGGCTTCGAGCTCGAAAATTGCGCGTGTGAGCAAAATGTGTGTTTGGGTACGCAACCTCTATAGGAGAGCCCGCGGCCGGCGGCGATGAAAAAGTCGAATAAGCAGCGTCCTTTCGATTACATATAAAATGTATTTACATATAAAAGTGGAAATAAATACAATATGTACATATTATATTTAAATTTAAACTGAAATTATAATTTTATTTTCTTAAAACTTTTCCTAAAGCTTTATTTTTATAAAACAAATTATTGTATGAAAATTAGAAAAATAATTTTAATAAAAGCAGTTTCAGTGAGAAAAAATTTAAATTAAGCTGCGCTCGGTTGTGGCTCTCGTATAAAGGTTTTGCGCCCAATTCTCGAGGTCGCTTGAGTAGGGTTTGTAGTGGGGGAAGCTTCCGAGGTCATCAAGGCCATTGGCTCTCTTATGGAGGGTCCTACTATGGAGGTTTTACTGTATTATGAATGTATAATTGGGTAAACTAAATTACTTTTATGGTAAAGTATCACATGCCCTTAAAATATTAAGATTTGTGAAACGTTGTCCTTGTTGTTCAACAAAAAAAAAAACAATTGAAAACATTACAATTGTAATCACATTTTCATACGTAGATTTCAATTATTTTTCCATTGTGCAGCGCTTTGATTCAATTTAAAAAAATTAAATTCCCGAAAAATAATGCCTTCTAAGCTTTTTTCCCTGACTGTACTCGTAGATGACTTCGAGGACCAGTGGGATGCTGATGGCGGAGGAGCTACGTGTGAAATCGTGAACTCGTACGGGACAGGTACGAAGCCACGGGCGGCATCGAGTGCCGTTGAAGGAGGAAATCTTGTTCTCTTGGTAACGGGACACCGTGAACCCAAAGGGAAAGAGAGAGAGAGCTCCAAGAGGGCAGAAAAAAAAAGAAAGAAAGAGAAGGAGAGAGAGCTGGGGCGGGAGCCAAGCGAAAAGAGGCGAATTAAAATTCATGAACTCTTCGAGCGCCGTCAAATTAAAATTCATGGCGAAATTATCGCTAGCTCCTTGAAAACAAAAGAAAGTCTTATAGGAACGTACCTATCCTGTGAATTATTTCTTAGATATAAATTATACTTCACCCCTCTATCTACCCCCTTTTCTATAAAATATATTTTATCTTGCACGATTTATTCGAAATTCTCTCCTTCTAGTCGTCTGCGTTAAAAGAAAATATTTAATGTTTTTTTCTATCAGATTTCATGAATATTGACACTTCAAAATATTGCTTGCAATTTTAACTTATAAGAAAATTGTACGTCAAAAATGACGTCAAAACTTTTGTTTAACTACACAAGTATAAAAAACAAGATAAAAGCAAATGAAAGGTAAACTAATTAGTACAACAATCAGTGTAAAATACAGTGTAAAATATATAGTAAATATTATGTATTTTGGCAAATTTCACGAAAATATGGAGGATTTTTTAGATATGTAATTCATACTCATATACTCAATAAAATACTTGGAGCAAACAAGATAATTTGTTAAAACATTCTTATCATTAAAATAATATAAATATTATTCTATAAGATTAATTTCAATTGCATATATAGTATGAAATGCGTATTGGAGTCCTTCGAATTAATTCAGACTCTAAAAACCTAAATTTTACAGTAATTAAAAAAAGTGAAAAAAAAGGGAGAGCTTTTAGAACTCGTGTTCTTCCAACTATCTCAAGCTTCTTCTTCTTCGCGAGAAAGGAGAGGTACAATTCCGCGGAAAATTTTTAAATATTTACAAGAGGATTTTTAGATGGTCACTGTACAATTTCGCCTGGACGAGACGGACTACGTGGGTCTCTCCTTGTTAGCACTTAATTAACTACCAGCGACTCAACCAGTCTCTGGAGATGCGACTCTACTCTCGACAAAAAAAAAATAAGACAAGGAAGGAAATAAAAACTGAGCAAGAGAGAGAGACACGCAGCTTGCGTTAAAAATATCGCCGCTCTTTACATCCTATGTACAACATACCGGGTGTCATTCCGACCTCATCTTTCCTGGAATTCCAAGGAAATAATCATAATAATGATAATGAAATATTAATGCAGAAATATTCACTGCTAGAGAAGTCAGAAAGATGTTTACCGATTGGCAGATGCGTTGCCATTCTTCGGTTAACTCAGTAATACACCTTTCCGATGGTAATTACTTGCATACCTTTTAAACTGCAAAATGCTTTGAAATAAATCTCAAAACAAGTTGCATGAAAATCCTAACGATATTTGTGTTACTTTTCATATATAAAACCGTATTAAACATTATATGTTTTCATATAGAAACATGTAATGTCAGCTAATAAAATCAATCGTTTCCCGAAAGTCAAATAAAGCCATTGATACAAGTATCAATGTTTCCTCACTAAATAAATTATCACTGAATCTTTAATTGACTCGAATCAACAGTGCGTTTACATTTTTGAACGAGCATATAGAAGAACAATCAGCCAGATACAACAGTATTTTGAGTGATTCAGTACACAAGGTAGATTTAAATAAAAAAATATTATGACTCCATATTTGAGTGGCAAATAAGAAATGTTGCCTTTGGTAATCGAAAGCCTATCGACTTATATTTTCAGCGATAATAATCGTTTGTAAAATATGTATGCTCATAGGTGTCGTTTGTGCTTGGACAGGCGTATTTGGTAAACACGCGTCTCACTTTTGGCTTCCTATCTGCGTATTGACAGTACAAAATCCTAGATACAACACATTGCACAGCAATGTTTACGGCCCGCATACACTCACAGATATAGGTGTATTTATACTCAAACGCAGGACAATTGCACCTGGTAATGTCAATTTGTTACCGTTTCTAGTAAGATAAATACATACACCAAAGTCTCGAGGATTTTCTCAGATATCTGCGATTAATGCCGACAAATATTTGCCGCTATTCGCCCCATCGCACACATATACTTTTCGACTCTGATTTTATGGATTTAGACTTGGCATCTGTATTTGCATTATATAGGTCATCCACAAAATAGGGGTAAGATATTATTTAATTGCAGAAAATTGGAAAGATTATAAGAGAAAATATGCTGGATTAGTTATAATCCACTTATAATCTTGTATATAATCAAGTATACTTGATCATGACTATTGTACTTGGGATGACGTGAGAGGATAATTTGATTTTAGCAAACGACCGCAAAACGCTTTGTGTTAGCCCCGCACATATAGACACGTTTTATTCCGTGCGACAGAAGTTTGACGACAAAATATTTGTCGTTCAAACAAGCTGAATTCTGAAAGTCCCTCGGCTGACGTTACGTTATTAACCCAAGACCCACCTCGATTTACTTGACCAAATCATCGAGATGAATTTCAAAAAGTGAGATCATGACCCACCTCAAATTTCTCGTGAAATTTCACATATATTTTACAATTTTATATATAGAAAAGATGTTATGTTAAAATGTTATGTAATCGGACATTCTATATTTGTAATTTTAGAACCTGCATGTGAATCTTTTTCTAACATGAAATAGAACCGTCGTTGAACGAAATACTTAGAAACTATTATGACGCTGAAACTGGCGGCCAGATTCTAGCGGCTAGGGAAATATTCTCGGAAATATTTCCATGTATTACAACTTCAAGTCAGTCGTTGTAACGAACGATAGATTAAGTAACGATAGGTATTAAAAATAATTAATTTCTTGCAAAAAACAGTTTTGCAAACGGAAATTTCGCTTATATTCAAATACTATATTATTCAAAGATAATTTTCCATATTTTTAAAATGATTTATCGTGGTATTTAAAGCCAGGATAAATTTTTCAACATAAGGTTACATTGAAAAAAAAAATGTAATTTATCCTTGCTTTAAATATCCCGATAAATTGTTTTAAAAATATGGGAAACTTTCTTTGAATAATGTAGCATTTGAATATAAGCGAAATTTCCGTTTGCAAAACTGTTTTTTGCAAGAAATTAATTATTTTCAATGACTGGCGGCCAGATTCTAGCGGCCCGGGAAATATTCTCGGTAATATTTCCATGTATTGCAACTTCAAGTCAGTCGTTGAAACGAGCGATAGTTATTGAAAATAATTAATTTCTTGCAAAAAACAGCTTTGCAAACGGAAATTTCGCTTATATTCAAATACTACATTATTAAAAGATAATTTCCCTTATTTTTAAAATGATTTATCGTGGTATTTAAAGCAAAGATAAATTACATTTTTTTTTTCAATGTAACCTTATATTGAAAAATTTATCCTGGCTTTAAATACCACGATAAATCATTATAAAAATATAGAAAATTATCTTTGAATATAGTATTATTTGAATATAAGCGAAATTTCCGATTGCAAAACTGTTTTTTGCAAGAAATTAATTATTTTCAATGACTGGCGGCCAGATTCTAGCGGCCCGGGAAATATTCTCGGTAATATTTCCATGTATTGCAACTTCAAGTCAGTCGTTGAAACGAACGATAGGTATTGAAAATAATTAATTTCTTCCAAAAAACAGTTTTGCAAATGGAAATTTCGCTTATATTCAAATGCTACATTATTCAAAGATAATTTCCCATATTTTGAAAACAATTTATCGGGATATTTAAAGCAAGGATAAATTACATTTTTTTTTTAATGTAACCTTATATTGAAAAATTTATCCTGGCTTTAAATACCACGATAAATCATTTTAAAAATATGGAAAATTATCTTTGAATAATATAGTATTTGAATATAAGCGAAATTTCCGTTTGCAAAACTGTTTTTTGCAAGAAATTAATTATTTTTAATACCTATCGTTACTTAATCTATCGTTCGTTACAACGACAGACTTGAAGTTGCAATACATGGAAATATTTCCGAGAATATTTCCCTGACCGCTAGAATCTGGCCGTCAGTTTCAGCGTCATGAAACTATTGAGAGAGTTTTTGTCGAAGGTCTTTATATTATTTCCTCTCCGGTTTTTCACGTGACGGTTGCGGCTTTGAGAAGTCATGATTACATCGCGAAGCACACAAAATCGAGCAGGAAAAAAAATATGCAGAGAATTGTGTAAGTGGCGGACACGTGTCACCAAAGGTAAATATGAGGTACGTACTTGGCGCTACCTTGGTGCCACGTGTTAACCAGGCTAACCAAGATAATTACTCATTACAGGCGTTTAGCTTAGCGTGAATCGAGTACTTGCCGTTCTTCGCAAGACGACCTGCGAGTCGTCCTCATTGGTTGAGGTTAACCTGGTAATAATTCTTACCGCAAACATATCGGTCAGTCTGGTTAGCGAGTGATCTAAAATTTTTTGTCACGCCTCCTTAGACTCGTAAAGTCTCCACAATTTCCACTTCCAAGAAATAGCAGACACTCGTCAAAATTCATTCCATGTATTCTGGATTTCGTGGTACTCTCAAATGCATTTCAACTCAGATTTAAAAAAAAAATTCGAAAAAAAACGTTCGTTTATAAAAGTAAGGTAAAAGAATATCTGACTTAATTTATGAGAGATGTCAAAAATGTTTGTCAAGAATTTGGGTAGATGCGTAATTAGATAATGTGATAAAAGAAAAGCCTTGAAAGTTGGATAATAATTGTGTAAAACGTCTTGTAATATTCAAAGACGTAAAAGAGAACTTTTATATTCAAAATTTCAAAATTTAGCAAAAAGAGAACTCATAAAAATGTAAAATTATTACTCATTCAAACCCCGGAATGTAGTGCAATGATATCAATATACTGAAATTTTGATTGTCTATAATGTCACATACTTTTACAGAATTTCATCAGAGAATGCAATGATTTAAAAAATTTTTATTGGATTCTAAACGATATTAAAAATTCTAGGACATCTCACGGTATATGTATATATTTCAAGGGACTTCAATTATTTTTCGTGAACATTCAAGGTATTTCTATAGAGATCTAAAAAAAAATAAGACTTAAAAATTACAAAGAATTGAAAAATCCCAATTAAAAATTCCAAGCGATTTAAAGAGGATTCAAATGATTTAAAAGATTTCAACGATTATCAGAAGATTTTAAATAGAATCTCCAAGAATATCAAAGATTTTAAAATTTTAATAGATTTTAAAAATTTCAATGAAATTCAAAGAATTTTGGCTTATTGTAAAAGAGATGTTCCAAGGAATTGTAAAAAGATTTTCAAAAATTTCAAGCTATTTCTGGAGGTTTCAAAATATTTATAAAATTTTAGAGGTATTTTAAGGGATTTCTAGGTATTTCAACAAAGTAACAAAATTTTAAAGGGTTTTTACACTGAGAGAAATTTTTAGTCTTAGCTACCCATTTCACAGAAAAAACAAGGACTGAAAGTGTTTACAGCTGAAATTAGTTTGTAGGCTGAATTTCAGTCGTAAGTCAGTTTTTAGTCTTGTTTTAAGACTAAGAAATCTAAAAACAAGACTTCTTAGTCTTAAAACAAGACTAAAAACTAATTTAAGACTGAAATTCAGCTGCATTGTCCAAGTGGACAAAATATCTTAGCCAAAATCATATATTATACCTGCATATATATCTATTCTAAAAAGATCATTGAGTCGAAGTCGAAATATCGTAACGCCTATTCCGCACTCCTGATTCGTCGTGTAAGTATCGATAGTAATTTTCGACAATCGATACTTGCCAAATCGTAACTTCCACGTAAATTAAATTTGAAAGTTTGAACTTGAAATTTTGAATTTGGTTTCGTTAATAATCATTTTGTCACGAGTCTAAACTCAAACTACATTGAAAATCTAGGAATTTTAAGGGAATTTTATGGAATTTTTAAAGATTTCATGAAAGATAATGGAATTCTAAATGCTATCGTAGAATTTTAAAGAATTTCAAGAAGTTTCTGGGAAGTTTTAGAATTTTTTATGACTCTGATTAGATTTCAATCGTACTTCAAGGT
>UCOK01014411.1:0-24391 GCA_900474325.1 Synergus umbraculus | reverse complement strand
ATATATATATATATATATATATATGTATATATGGCTTAAATGAAAAATAAGATTTCAGACACAATGTCGTATCATTTTAAGCTTTTTGAACAAATTTTCCTAGGTCATGGTAAAAGTTGAAATTGAGGTAGAAAATTTGAAAAAATTTTGAATTTCATTTTTAAACTCCTCACCTGCTGTATTATTTTCAGAAGGTCAAAAAAATATTTGTTGGGTATCACTGGACGTAGATTTTCAAAAGCTTTCCAACTGTTTTTTTAAGAATGTGTGGAATTATAATTCCGAGAACACAACTATTAACTGAAACTCTTAGCCTTAATGAATATTAATTTATTAAATTAAACTTCTTCTTCAACTTCTTGTGCGTTTCTGTTCTTTTGTACGCAGGCAAGGTAGTAGAGGCAACTGTATCAGATGTAGCAGAGGTCTATCATCGAATTCATGATGTCATGTCTCTATAGTAGATAAAATATTTTGTAACCCTTTTATTCAGCATAAAAATATAGAAAGAAAAAAAAATATGAACTGAAATGAATAAGTGAAAAATAGAAGAAAGAGATAAATGTAATAGCGATATTGTTACAATTACATTACTAATCTAATTAAAAATTTGTCATCTTATTTAATTATATATTTTATTTGGTGAAGTTTTTCATATTAAATCAATTCCATAACTTGTCGACTTTTCACAAGAGTAGGCGTCTTTAAAATTGATGGAATTTGAAAATTTCTCATGTAGAAAAACTCAGATCCCAGGGGAACAACAATAACGGGGTTAGGACACCCAGACAGTAATTCGAGAATACCTACTTGCAATATGCATGGATGCCGAAATTATTAGATGGATAATACAATTCCACAATAAACGCACTTTTTGAGGGTTTCTAATCCGTTCTTTTTCTCTTTTTTTTATTTATTTTTAATGTGTAGGATAGCTCCCGACACCCACTGTTTTGAGACACTTATTGCGCGCCTGTCTAATTCTGTCAACTTTTCAGGTGGATTTGAATTTACCGTGCCAAAGACAAAAGAGGGAAAATCACTTTTATAGTCCCAAAATAGCGTGTAATTATTACCTGTCAGAAACGGTGGACATTTTGACTTCCATAATGGAAGAAACTAAATATTGATTTCTGCTAGAGATATTCTGCAACTGACGGTAATGTAGCGGGCGATTCAAAATCGAATTAAATTGACCAATGGGAGAATTTCTCTAGCAGGAAGCCAACACGTACTGCGCGCGCAGGGTGCCCCGTTTGAGAGCAATGTCACAGCTGTCAATATTTAGTCAAAATGTCGGCCGTTTCCTGCAGGAAATAATTACACGATATTTTGGGATTATAAAAGTGATTTTTCGAAAAACTGGTGATCAAGCGCCCTTTATTCACATCTTCTCTCTATTATTTGCTATCAAAAACCTCTAAATTTTCCCTCTTTTGCTTTAGCACGGTAAATTCAAATCCATCTGATAGATTTGTGTCTTTCCACAGATTTTGACAGTTTTTGACAGTTTGTTGACAATTTTTACTTTCAGATTCCATCGCCCTTAATAAAGTTCTCATGTCCTTGGGTAGGAATATCATACCGAAAGGTAATTGGCGTAACGTTTTTAATTCCAAATTTCCTTATTTATGATTAATGTCAGCGACCAAAAATGTATTTCTTAATGCCTTCTTCTTTCAATCTAATGGATTTTTAAAAGTATTCTCATTCGGATATTCGTTTGCACAGCTCTGATAATTTTCCTCAAAATTATCCATAAAAACAGATCTCTCCATGCCATACCTTTCTTCTTCCAATTTATCATCAATGTATTCTTCGATGGAACTTACAATTAGTGGACCTTCGCTAACATTTTCTCCTTGCTCAAAATTGATTGATTGATTGATTCAATATCCGGAGAAAAAAAAACTCAAAATTCATTCATGTGAGGTCCGTCATCTAGACTGTGTTTGAAAACTGCTTCTATTTAAAATATATCGTCGAAACTGAAATTTGAATATTCATATATCTCAACACGCGCTAGATAAAGTGTAGCCTCTTTTGTTTCAAGATAAGATCTCGAAAATCTTAATATTTTTTCGACATCTGTTATCATCACCAATTCCAAATTCCATTTGAAAAAATATTTCAAAGTTAGATGTCTTTCCATTTTTGCAACTTTATGTTTATTTATTTAAAATTATTCACATAGAATTAATAAAAATTTTTTGTTTAATAACCATATGATTGTGCCCGTAATGGTTTTATATGATTTTTGTACAGGACAATTATCACGAGAGGCCGAAAAGACTTGGTTGCAGCACGAATGTGAAAGATGGGGGCTCAAATTTAATTTAGAAGGTAAATAAAAGGTTTTCAGCAATATTTATAATTTAAAATTTTTTAGCTATTTTATATTATTTATTTATGGAGAGAAAACGTGTAGTTACCATAGTTCCGATTTAAATACACAACTACCGCCATTTAATATGTAATCACCCATTTTTCAACTTTTAAAATTTTTATATTCATTGCGCAGAAAACATTACTAGCTAAAATTTCAAAGGATTAAGTAAACCACTCTAGGATTGGGTCGAAAGTTTATCATAACTTGAAAGTGTCGTCGTTACAAACTTTGATTGATACATGGAAAGAAAAATCAGCGTTTGAAACGACGGAAGGACATCGTAGCTTCAAACGACGATTCAGCATCGTCTGAGACGACGAATATCGTCGTTTCATCCTACGAATCATCCTCTTCGTTTGAAACTACGAAACTCTTGCATGAATGTTGCAGAATGTAACACGCGCTGCGCAAGCGTTTCGATATGGACGGGGCTTATTTTTGGTTGCAGCTCGATCTTCGTTTCAAGCCACGATCCACGTCATTTCAAACGACGAAAGTCGTGGCTTCAAACGACGATACGTATCGTCGTTTCAAACGCCGCTGAGATAGAACCTTCTTACATTGGCCGCCGTGACACAACCTTTTTAAATTGATCGACGAGATAGTATCTTTTTAATTTTGGAAAAGATAGAACATTTTCGGTTTGATTGCCGAGATAGAACCTTATTGCTAGGGGCTGTCGATTTGATGAGTCCTAACGACGATTTAGAAGACACTGTTGCCAACTTAAAAAATGATTTCGATATTTTATTTAAAATTATATTTACATAAAGATTTACACTTAAAGTTTAATATTTTTACACATGTACACTCGTTCACTACATATATATATGTATATATGAGTCATCTATGAGTCCGAAAGAGGTATTTTTTCAAAACAAGGTACTGGCGAATGAGGTCTTCGGCCTGAACTGCTTTCGACTACATGTAATCGAAGGTGACTACGTGAACACGTCACGCTGAAATAGTTTAAAATTTTTCCCGATGCACACACTGAGAGATGATTTGCGTAGCCAGGGCGCTTCGAGTCATGGCTGACACGCAAAACATGCCTATAACCAGTTGCTCGGAAAAGCACAGTGACTACGCAACAGTCGCTACTCTAGCATAATGGCGCTAGCTGCGCAATCTCTCTCTCAGTGCATCTACTATTCGGGGTCGAAACTCCCGTCCCTTTTCACCTTATATTATATTATATTATATTATATTATCATTAAACCTCGGTACATGATTCTCGCGTTGCTGCACCAACAGTTTACGCCAACATCGCACATAACGTGGAGAGGCTAAAGCCACCCGATGTTACTGTTCAATTAAAACTTTCAATAAAAATAGCACTGTGCCAGGTTTCCCAAAATTGATATCAAATTGCCGCAATCAGAGTTGAACAATATTTATTTCTTTTTTCTGCTTCTTGAAAAATGCGAACATAGTGCATTTATATTTTTTATAAAACAAACTTAAGGGCACTGCATAAACGAACTTCGAAATTTGTGTTCCTTCACCAGTGGGCGTTTCTTATGTATCGAGGTATCTGGTTGGTGTAGACAATAAGGCTGTATGGGAAATGACAGATAGATCGAAATTTCACGCCGGGAATATTATAATTTATGCACAACACCGGCATTTACGGCAAATTCGAAGATGTCATAGAAAATTCTATAACTTTCAACTATGCATCTGTAAGAGAGAATTCCGCGAAAGATTACGTAAAAATCCGTATTTTGTGTCCAAAGTGGTCGAAACCTCACGCATATACCATCGGAAAATGATAATGTTTTGACATCTATAGAGATTGTCACAGCTCACAATATGGCTGCACGGGAGATTAGATTTCACACTGGGAATATTGTAATTTTATGCATAACTCCGGCATTTACGGAAAATTCGAAGGTGTTATTGAAAATTCTATAATTTTTAACTATGCATCTGTAAGAAAGAATTTCGCAATGGATTACGAAAAAATCCTTATTTTGTGTCCAAACCTCAATAACCGTCGTTCAGTGTAGCAAGAGCAGCGACATATGTTACCGACCGAAAATATGTATCACTCGCGTACTTACATGATAGATGTCACTAGGTAATATAATTTTCCAATGAATCTTGACATTTGAGATTTTCAACTTTCCGATGGTTATGCCTTGTTTTATCCTTTGCGCTTCGAGACATCTTAAAGCCAGTGGCGTAAGTATGTAGTAGCGAAACCGCGCTTTGCGGGGAGGCCTCCTCCTCTGAGGGACCTCCGCGGCGCCTCCAATTTTTAGTTACGCTACTGCTTAAAGCCAACTTCACTCTACTTCGATCGGGATCGAACGCATCTATCACTCGAACAGAAATCGAAGTAAACGCGATGCTGAAGTTGGATACACGTCTTCAAACTTTATATTCTATTTAAGGCTGTTGCAGGAATGTCGAAAAAATGGTGAAATTTGACAGTACAGTTTAACCTGCAGGGCAAATTTCGTCGACTTTTTGAGATCACAGGAAGGACTTTTTAAAAGTTTTTTCAAGTCCTGAAGGGAAAGTAGGCTCAAACTTAGGGGACTTGGTATTTCGATTTTTTATTAGAGGAAAATATCGGCGTAATTCAATAATTTTACCTGGTGTATTCAACGACGCCGGCCATTTTGTCCATTGCTGTCAATGTGTGTGTGAGACAAATCGGTAAATACACAAGGTAAAATTATTGAATTACGCTGATATTTTTCTCTAATCAAAAATCGAAACACCAAGTCCCCTAAGTTTGAGCCTGCTTTCCCTGCAGGACTTGAAAAAACTTTTAAAAAGTCCTTTCTGTGGCCTGAAAAAGTCGACGAAATTTGCCCTGCAGGTTAGAGTATTCTACAGATTTCTTGACTCTCCTGCAACAGCCTTAAACATCATATAAATTATTTATTGTTATTTAAAAATTATAATTAAAGAATGATATAATTTTAAATATCTTAGAATTAATAAAAAAATAATTTATTTAATGTTCTATCCATCTTAAAAACTCCCAGTCGCTGGAGTTTCGGAGTTAGTTACAGAATCCACTCTGATTGGTCAATATGACAGATGTCACCCAATCGAAGCAATTTATTCCATACTCGACTTGTATGTTTAACCTTTACTTATAGATTTTCTTAGGATTAGTAATTTCTTGTACGTGTATGAAATATCACGTTACAATACATACATACATACATTTATATAAACATAAACACATACATCCGGACAATTTTTTAAAACATCATGTATTCCACTTAAAATATGTTCAAAAAAACCTTTTTTTAGAAAGTACATTTTTGTTACCATTGCAAAGCTTCCTCTATGAGGAAGCAAAATTATGAATTGTAACGTGGTGACTAGTATCAGGTTATAGATTCTCTTCCCAGATCAATTTATTTAAAGTAAAGACAGCCAGCAGGAATTTTAACTAGTATTATAGGAGTATGAGAGAAATTGTACATGAATGAGAAAGATATGTGTGAGATCTGTTTAGTTTAATTTAGAAATAAGCTATTTAGATATTACCTTTCTTTGCTTACCTAATTTTAGAAAGAGATATTTGTCGCATTTGCATTTGTCTGATTGTGAGAGCAGTCAGTCGTCTATATCTATGTTTATTCATACACCATATTGCACTTAGATGAAATTATCTATATGCAAAGTTTGATTTAAATAAATATTTTATATTTACTCGAGACTGTTATGCGAGCTGCCAAAACAAATGGACGCAGCCATCTTGCCTCTTGTGATTATTAGATCGGCTATCAAGGAGTATTAGCTCACTTAGTAGCTTTCACGTGAGTTGAAAACTGCGCGCTCAGAAGTAGCAGAACGGAGACTCAGTTCTGTGCTGGCCATCCTTTTGTCGATATATTCGGGTTTTATTTTCGGGGAAAAAAGCTACAGAAATTCAACGAAGCCCTAATCTGACATCGAGATCTTATTCGGCGGATAATTCGAGTCTTTTGGAGGTTCAATATAACAAGGTAGGCGTCAAGGATTTTCTCCTTATTTATAGATTTATTTAGAGCTCTTTAGAGTTGATCATAGAGACGCATTATTAATAATTAACATTTTCGAGTCAACGCCCATGTCATTGTCAAGCAATATTTTGTACTTTTCGTGTTGTCTTGATATTTAAATGAATTTAGAGAGTCTTCGTGTAACGAATTTATATTCATCCAACACGCATGATTCATAAGTGTAATGTCTGGACAATAAAATAGACCCTATGTCTATCAAACAATCTTTATTATCAAAAATGCACGAGAGCGTCTTGACTCTACGACGTGTCGTTTCGTTCTGCGTAACTTGCGTAAGCAAGGACTCTATTAGAATTTCTTAATCTAATCGGTAGATGGCGATAGTACATACAATAAGTATACAACAATCTAAAGTGCTAGTATACAACAATAAGTTGATAGGCTCAAAGGGGGTACAGACTTTTCCCGAAGAAAGAAGTATAAGGTACGACCGGGTTCGTTTCCGGATCCTTCGACAGTGCTTTGCTGGCGATCATTCGAGTGACACATTTGCAGATTCTAATAGGGGAATGTCGTCAAGGTTGGACATAGTTTTGAGTTTTGTCCATATCTTTTGTTTAAAAAATAATTTCAGTAGGTATTTCAATATAGCACAAAAGGTAGATTAAAATATTATAAATTTTGTGCACTAGAAGGAAATTACTTCAACTGAAAGAAAAATAACAATATTCTAAAAAAAATATAGTCAAGATTGGCACGTGTAGTCAAGATTGGACCACCTACAAAAAGTAATGTAAAAAAATCTTCTGAGAAAAGGACAATGCATTTCTTTATTTTTTAGTCAATTTCCCATTAAAAAAAGAAAAAAACAGAAAGTAATAAAAAAAGATGTAAAGACTTATTCCGAATCACAATTGTGACAAATGAAGTAACTGCTCGTGATATTTGCGCATTTTAAATGCACTTCTTTATTGCATTCAATGCATGCAATAGAGTTGTTCCTGGTTAAACATTGCGGCATTGTTTTGAAGCAGACGATACACGTCTTCCACGATTAGATTTTTTCGGCATGGGCATGGTAGCTTGCATTGGTCCAATCGAATCTAAAACCAATGAATAGCTGGACTCTCCTGGCGTGGATGCTGCAGGCTCAGTCGAAGACGCAACACTTTGGTGCGTTTGAATTTCAGCGAGAAGAGTGGTTGTCTAGGAGCAACAATTTTTGCGATTGCTTAGAACAATTGGTTTTGGAGATGAAATGCTTTATGTATTTAACAAATTCATCTTGTTGCATCCACCCATATCCATTGGCAAAGCCAACCGCTCCAGGAGATGAATTTTCCACAAACGTGGACTGCATGTTTTTTCGAGGAAACAAAAATAAAAGTGGAATAAAATTACGCACGGCATTTACTGCAAGGGCGCTCTTGTGATGAAATTTGGCCAATTCTTCTTTGGCCGCATTGCGAGATGACTTTTCCAATCTTTGTTAGCACGGTAGAAAACTCGGTTTCGTCCATGTTCCAAATATTAGCGGATTCGAATGGGTGCACGGACAAAACTGACTTCAACTGGCCAAAAAAGCGCTGTATATTTTTTTGAAAAAGATGTTACTCTGTTTAAGCTTGTTTGCTCGGGTGTGCGCAATGTAAATTCTGAGTGGCGACGCATGAAGCCATAATACCAATCCCTGCCGCTTATTTCCTCCCTATTCCAGCTTTTAGGATATTTTATATGCATTTTTTTGGCAAATTCGTACGCGAGCAGTCTCAATTCGTTCACACTCAAACCGTAGTAATGGTCGCTACATTTTTGGATATCATTTATCAGCGCTTCTTCTCCGTCAGAAGAGAACTGCGAGGATATTTTTTTAATATATGGTCTTAAAGTAGATCTTGGCACTTCTAACACAGTTGAAGCTCGCCTCAGTGTCCATTCATCCAATTTAATAGCTTTGATTGCGTTAATTTCATTTTCCAAATTAATGTTTCCCTTCTCGCTCTTTCGCTTGTATAGGCAATTCCTGTTGAAAATCGAAAATTTATTAATTTCAATTCAAATTCGTCTTTCCCCTATAATTCAAGGTATATGTCCAGTTATTGTCTTCGTTTAAAAAAAAATTTTGGTGGTCCAACCTTGACGACGAAATTGGCCCAACTTTAACAACATAAAGTACATGACACAAAAAGATGCTTACCTTGAGGATACCATGCTTTGGCTTCAAGTTATTAGCCTGTTTCCTAGGATTATGGAAAACTTTTCGTGTTTCGGAAAACGACACGTAGGCACTACACTTTTCACGAACGAGCTTTAAATACACAAACTCATGTAAAAGTTTGGTATTATCTTAATCAGTGTTGTCACACTAGGATAATAGGTGTCGCTACACTGAGAGAATCTTGGGATAGCAAGTTGACTACACTGTGTAGCGCAGCGCCACTATGGTTTTGAGTTTACGGCAGTCTCAGTTTTGGGCGACCAGGAGCCCCAATGTCTGCTTTACCAACACGTTGGTGCTGCTGCACACTCGATTTGGGCGAGTTGTTCGCCCAAACTGGGAAGGAAGCTATTCCAATTCGTGGTAGCTCGGTCGTCGAGTATTTGGTGTTGCATCTATACCTGTTGGGCGCGCCGCTATCCCAAGATTCTCTCAGTGTAGTAAAATATGTTACGAAAAAAAACCACAATGGTCCAATCTTGACTAGGGTCCTACCTTGACGACACTACCCTATAATTTATTCAAATAAAACTTTTATATTTAACTTTTAAATCCCGGTATTCCTGTTTAATTTGCGCAATTCCTTGAATTTCACTTGTAGCTTTAGTAATTTAACCATAGATCTTTGGCTTTTGGAATTGATTTACATAAGATAAAACTTAATTATGTAACGCTTAGTAGTTATGTAATTATTTTATTAGTAGGGACTTTTCTCTTGTATGAGTAGATTTAAGATGAAGAGTGATGATTTATAACAGGTAATTCAATTTATTTACTTTCTTTCTGTACTCGTAAATCTAGAACCGATCATTTTGTAATCATATTTTTTTTATTTTCTACACTTCATGTCTTCATCATTCATAACCCCATCTTGTAAATGCTCTCATCTCATTATTTTCTTTTTATATAATAAACTAAACTTCTCATTTCAAACTAAGATGTTGGGTTTTTTTTTACGTCCCCATCAAATCCCCATCAAATTGAGCTAGAAGGGAATAAGAATATTACGTAATGCTTAGGCTTAGTGCTCTTACTATTCAGTTCAATGATTAATCGAATAATCGCGATTAACTGGTTTGGTAACGGGTATTCGGTTATTGCGATTTTGTGATTACGATTAAACGGTTAACAGAATTAAAAAAAATTTTTAAACCAATCTGAAATTTTATACAATTTATAAAGTGTGTAAGTTAACTCCTATTTTGTTTTGATTTTGGTTCGCATTCAGCAATTCTAATTATTTCGAATACTACGCGAGTGACTTTGTTTACATAATTAGTATACGACAATCCACTCGAACAGCGCACTTGAGTTTTGAGAAATATTAGACCAAAACTCTTATCCGTGTGTGCTTATAAGCTTATAACAAAAGTCAGAGTGATGCCCTATGCTGTGTACTCTAAAGTTTCGCTTCGGTATATATATGGGGGATTTCATATCAAGTGAACACACTTTTGAAACCGATGTCGTCCGATCGGGCTAAAAATTGCACAAAGTTTAGTCCTATTGATTAGTAGTTACCACACCAAAGGGCATAGCAGGATAAGCATGTATTAGCTGCCCCGGGCCGAATCTCTGCGACATTTTCACCATGAGTTGGTATTAATATGATTTTCTATTCCCCGGAAGATTATACCTGAGAAATCATTTTTATGGGAGTTATGGGGGTGAGTAGAAAAATTGAAAAACCCCGTTTTCTCGGAAACGGCTGGACCGATTTCGATGGGGAAAAAATATGTTATGGGTACCAACGGATGCATGTTTTGGAAAAAATATAGTACATTTTAGTCAAAAAAAAGGTCAAAAAAAATTTTCGCAATTTTCAAAAATTTTTTTTAATAGAAAATTCTTGAGGCACAGTTACAATTTTTTGCCTGAGAATACCTTGAATTATGTCAAAAAATATGTGAAAAAATTGAGTTCAATCGGAGTTGCTGCTCATGGTTAACAAATTAAAAATCTCCTGTGTACCACGTTAAATGCACGTCATAAAATTCGCCTGGCCGCTTCAGACCTTTTGAGTTGGCCCTGATGTCTTCAAAATCAATTTCGAAAATAAAATTTTTTAAATATATGGCTTTGTAGGAAATTTCATGGCGCACCTTTTATCCTCTTGCATAAAAGTTGTACTTCTTACTGTTTCTGAAAGAAAGTGGAAAAAGTCAATTTTTTGAAAAATTACATTTAATCCATATTTCTACTTCTACTCGCTCCAAAAAACAGAGTTTTTAATATTTTTAAAGGAAAATTGGAGGAGTTACGCTTCAAAGTGTTTTGAAGATGATATGCTCTTTAAAACTTTTCCGATTTGTTATGAAAAAAACTTATGAATTTTTTTGCTCAGCATTATCAAAATATCGTAACGCAATTTTCAAACGCTTCATTTATCGAGGGAATTTTGAGTAAGCCCAAACTTCCAGCGTAAGAAATGTTCATTAGCGTGTAATGAAGTTTTATGAAAAGTTTTACTTCAATTGAATCAATCGTCAAAGAAATATGAGCATTCAAACAGCGAGTCAAATATAAACAAAGCGCGTGAGAGGTGAGAATTCTTCGATAGGTTTGGGCTTACTCAAAATTCCCTCAATAAACGAAGCGTTTTAAAGTTTCGTTACGATATTTTGTTAATGCTGAGCAAAAAAATTCATAAGTTTTTTTCATAACAAATCGGAAAAGTTTTAAAGAGCATATCATCTTCAAAACACTTTGAAGCATAACTTCTCCAATTTTCATTTAAAAATATTAAAAACTCTGTCTTTTGGAGCGGGTAGAAGTGGAAATATGTATTAAATGTAATTTTTCAAAAAATTGACTTTTTCCACTTTCTTTTAGAAACCGTAAGAAATACAACTTTTATGCAGGGGGATAAAAGATGGGACATGAAATTTCCTACAAAGCCATATATTTAAAAAATTTTATTTTCGAAATTGATTTTGAAGACATCAGGGGTCAACTCAAAAGGTCTGAAGCGGCCAGGCGAATTTTATGCGTGGTTATAGAATCCGCACCCTCAATTGTTCTTTTAAGTCACAATTAAAAATGAATAAAATGGAAGCTAGAAAATTCTAATATTAATTTAAAAATTGTTTACAATAAGCAATGTCAGCACAAGCTTAGGGAATTTTTCTACGCAAAAATCAAATCGATTCGTTAATTATCCTATTATAAAAAGAACATTAATTTCAGTCAACTTCATGCGGAAGGACTAGTTACGCATGAAGTGAGCAGAAAGCCTAATGACGTACAAGTTGATTGTTGCCTTGTACATTGATTTTTTCCCTCGATCGTTGCGTTCAGTACTAGAGTATGTATGTGATAGTTCTAATGGAAACAGAACTGTTTGTTGTTGCTTACACATCGCTGCAATCATGTAGTATTTATCTCACGCAAGATATTTGGCTAAAATTGTCAGACCTGCTCAAATCCTCAGTTGAATGTTTCAAGAATAAAACATTGTCCCTGTTATTGAATGTGACAGTGACGAAGATTGAGAGTATTAACAAATAGAAGATACCGAGATTTGTGAGAGGCAAGGGGACTCACAATAAAAAAGCACCACGAATTGTGAGAGGAGAGGGGACTCACAATAGAAAAGCATTATTGAATTATTTCGGAATAGTACGCTGAATATTTTGAATTTTTTAACTATGAGCAGCAACTCCGATTGAGCTCATACTTTCACATATTTTTTCAAATAATTCAAGGTATTTTTAGGCAAAAAATTGTGACTGTGCCTCTAGAATTTCCTATTAAAAAAAATTTTATGAAAATTTCGAAAATTTTTTTTTACCTTTTTTTTATGAATAAAATCTCCCATAACACAGGCACACACAAAAG
Source organism: Synergus umbraculus (assembly GCA_900474325.1). Lineage (NCBI taxonomy): Eukaryota > Metazoa > Arthropoda > Insecta > Hymenoptera > Cynipidae > Synergus > Synergus umbraculus. The sequence goes on along the minus strand of UCOK01014411.1, from coordinate 11,976 downwards.
AAAGTTGTAAAATCTAGAAACCGGACCTACATATTCGTATGTATTTTGACGCGCTGAATCTGAATCCGGAGTCCATTTTGCTCCATCACGTCAAATTTAAGGGCATTTGAAGGTCAAATCGGCAAAAAAAGAGAATGACAGAAGGTGACTATCATTTCTATGGTTTTAACGGACGCTGAATCCGAATCTGGAATCCGTTTGATTCCATCATGTTTGAATCAAGGTCAATTCAAGGTAAAATTTTCAAAATATGAAAAAAGTGAATTTTTGACTTCAAATTATGAAAGAGTGGGAAATTTTACGTCAAGACATGGTAATCATTTTTATTTTAATGACGATTCTAAAGGTCATTTCTAGGTCAATTTAAGTTAGTAACTTGATAGTTCGAATGACGATTGTAAAAATACGAAAATGTGTCTTCGTGAAACTTGACTATAGTTTTCATACATTTTGAAGGTCGCTGAGTCCAAATTCGAGGTCCATTAGACCGTAGCACGTCAGGGTCAAGGAGATTTGAAGGCCTAGTTGAGGGCAATCAAGTCGTTTAAAAGGCGATAACTAGATTTTTTAACTTATTTCATTGAAGAAAATAATTTAAAAAAAAGAATAAGAAATCATAAATTAATTTCAAATATTATTAATAAATTTCAAGGGCTTACTTGGGAATTTTCATTTGTTAATTCAGATTTAGAAACATCGTTTTCCATTATTATGATATTCTCACTAGTTGCAGAAGTTTTTTCAGCATCCATGTCTTGTGGTCGACAGCAAACGTTCCTTAAATAAAATATTTAAAATGGTACACATAAGTTTGTTGTAGTGAATTTCATTTATCATTATACTAAATTAACAATAAGTACAAAACTTCTCCAATTCGCAAATGAAAAAACACATGAACAACTTCCAGCTTACTATATGATTGCGAGAAATATTTATTAACTGTAGATGAAACGAAAATAGACCAAACGTGGACCAAACGCAAAAAAAAAACTATAAAAATTTACGGATTTGAGGTTAGAACAAGATATTAATATTATACATAATCAATTTCAAATATTTAAATAAACCAAAATACTATTCTACAATTGTTTATACATACGTGTGTCCCAAAAGGCGCTTATATCCAAAATTTTTTTTTTATTTTATTGTAAAATAAACATTTCGCTACAACCTTACTATTCTCTTGTAAGCGCTGAAAATTTAATTTATTCCACGGGATATATGGTCCAGAGTATGATTTTATTTTCCCTTCCCTTTTGGAAGACATGCTTAGTTAATTAATTAATTAACAATATTAACTTTGTTGAAAACTGGAACGGAGCTTAAAAAAAGTGAGGTTATATATAGTTCTATAAGCCGCCATCTTGGCATGTAATTTATTAGGTATTTTACCTGTTTTTTAGGTAAAATACCTCACTTAGGTAAATTACGTAAAAAACCTCGAGTGACGCGTCACTGCACAACCCTGCTGGCGAGCTGTAAAGCGTATTCGGCTACTTAGATGCTGATTTTGCGGGTGACGTGGAAACACGCAGATCAAAAAATGGATGTGTTCCAGTTAGCAGGTGGTCCGATAACGTGGGCCAGTCATTGTCAGAAATTAGTTACGCTCAGTACAACCGAAGCAGAATATGTCGCTGCTTCAGTAACATCGCGAGAGGCAACATGGTTAAGGAGATTGTTATCTGATATCGGATGTCCATGTGTGGGTGCCACTTTGATATACATGGATAACCAGTGTGCTATCAGACTAGTCAGGAAAACGAAAAGGTTGAAGAAAAACTGTTAGAAGTAGCATATCGACGTTCTAATTAACAAATTGGCTAACTCCACTTTTTTTTGAAAATCGTTTTTTTGTATTTTCTGTTGAGAAATAACATTCTCTATATGCTCTGAACTTGATACGCGCGTAATTCAAATTTTCCAGTTCGAAAAGTTGTTTCGCAAATTGTGTAACTGTGGCGCTCCAATGTATTAATAAAACGTTTTTTGGCTCTCCTGAAAAATTTACAAAAATGTCGATATTTTTACAAAGGCTCTAACGAAAGAGCGATTCTGTAGACTAAGAGAAAGCATTGGTATGAGTGTGGAACGCGCATAAATGGTGGAATATTCTGTTTTTTACATTGCTTTGCACTTTTAATTTTAATTATCACATTTGTTTATGCACCAGTATATGGTCAATTTTGTATTATTACATCACAACGTGAAATACCTATCTAAATTAAATTAAACAGATCTCAGACATCTCTCTCATTCATGCACACTTTCTCTCATACATCTATATTACTAGTTTGAGTTCCTGCTGACCGTCTTTACTTTAAATAAATTGGCCTAGGACGACGATCACTAACGTGAATGCAAATCACCACATTACAATTCATAAGTTAAATACATATGTTTTTAAGGTTATTTCACCAAAGAGAGTCTAGGTGGGGGCGGAATAGGTACCGCAATCGTTTTTAGATATGTCAATTTCTACACAGGGAAAGTTAAATATTAATGTAATATTTTCTTCAGTTATGTCTCATCAAGAGGAATCACAATCTACGCCAGCTCTGATTCATGTACCTGAATCTGTGGAATTGACGTCCTCGCTAAGTATGATACCTGAAAATACGCTGCTGGGAAGTTATACACGCCTATCAGTTAGTTTAGAGGAGAATGGATTTTTTCAGGTGATTGTAATACTACTTTCTAGTTAATAATAGTTATATTGTTATTAGCCTCTTAAATTGTAAGACCTTTTACAAAAATACTTAAAAAAATTTCTTGAAAGGCTAATTAATTGAAGACTAATCTTTCAGTGAAAGAAAGGTAGAGAAGAAAAATACTCTCGTCCATTTATCTTTTATGGCCATTGGTTATAAATAGTAAAAAAAGGAGGAAATTTGACTTTTTTAGAGTTGTGCTTGAAGCTTTTCTTTTTGTTTCAACAAAATATTAGTTTGTTGAATGGAACTTTGGTTGACTTAAGGGGTTATTCTACTTTATACGCTAAAAAAAGAGCTATTTTTCAACATTTTTTTTGAGTATGTCATGAAAAATATGGATATAAATATTTTTATGTATGATAAAACATATCTTAAAATACGTAAAAACATTGTTTTTTATTTATTTTATTCCATTGTTATTGTTTTAAACGGGTTTTTCTCAAAACAGTGTTTTTAAAATGGTACCAAGGATTTTATGAAAACTATTCCACACATTCTACACATATTGAACTAGGTCTGTAACCTCTAATATATTAAAATATAACATTTTTACTAATTGTTGAAATAAAAAAACACTGAAAAAAATGCATTTTTTTCGATTTTCTCCGCCATTTTGTTATTTTTTCATAAATATTAATTATTAGAGGTTACAGACCTAGTATTTGTCATACTGAATCTAATCTATTTTGATTTTTTTTAAGCTAGCCGTTACCGAGATTTCCCTGGTACCGTTTATCCTTTTGATTTTGAGAAGCCTACGCACGGCCATTATTTTTAATATAAACATGGAATAAAGTTAATAAAAAAAATTTGTTTACGTAGTTTAAGACATTCTATCATACCTAAAACTATTTATTCGACTAATATCAACTGCTCTATCAAAAATGAGCACTGCTGTCCTACAGTTGGAATGCAGCATGCCCAAATGTAACTGGCGCAACTCATCTCGCATTTAATGCAACTTCTCTACCACATGGGATAGCAAATGCACCAAATTTTTTTCAGTGTGGTGTATTTTTCATGAAGATTATGCTTCCTCATAGAGGTTTTTATTTCATAAACGTTAATAAATAAATTCAAGCCTGAATTAGGAAGTCGTGCGTCTTTCTTTCGCGAGAGAAATCCCGCGTTTTTGTTTTTTTTCCCAAGCACTTAAGAGACACACGTGATTTTCAGATCCGGGCTTTTTCTCATTAAGTGAATCAATTTTTTTCTCACAATGTTATTGTATTATTGTAATAAAAAAAATATTACTAACATATAAAAAGTAATAAAATTATTTTTTTTCCTCTACATTTTTGGTGGTGTTTTAATGCACTTTTTATTAAGGGCATGAGTTACTTACCATATGAGCAAGTTTTTAAACCCGGTTTTTTTTTCTACAAGTTTTACATTTTCAAAAAAATTATAGTCAACATCCGTCAAGAACGTGAACACGGACGGATGTTGACTAAAATTTTTTTGAAAATGTAAAAATTGTAGAAAAAAAAAAAACCGGGTTTAAAAACTTGCTCATATGGTAAGTAACACTGCCCTTAATAAAAGCAGCTTTTGAAAAAATAAATATTTTTCCTTTAAAAAAGAAATTCAAAAATTAAATTACTTTTTTTCGAATATGGACCTTTTTTTTAATTATAAAAGTTTTTACTTATGACTTCAAGTTTTAAGGTTGATAGAATTTGAAAGCTATCAATATAGAAACAAACTAATTCTGTCAATTTTTCTTTTGAATTTTTCTTCGAGATTTGAAAGGAAAAAAAGAGCAAATTAAAAGTTTTTTGGTACCACTCAAAAGGCAGAACATTTAAAAAAAATTTATTGCCAAAAAAGGCGGACATTTTAACTCGCATGATGCAAGCTGCAGTCATCTTAAGGCTGTCGGAGCAACGGACAAAATGTCATTTTTTTACTTTAGATTTTAAGGCCACAAAAGATAAACGGTTTTAAGTGCCGTTTGACAGGGAAATGTTTGTCGATGTGAAAAATGGGGGTTAGTATCTGTTTTTCGACAAAACTAATTTATTTGGCTAAAATGGTAAAGTTTCGGCTAACCTAACCCAAAATCTAACCCTAGCCGAAACTTCTCCATTTTACACAAACAAATTATTTTAAAAAAAAACAGATACTAACCCCCATTTTTCATATCGAGAAACACTTCCTTGCCAAACGGCACTTAAATCCGTGTATTATTTGCGGCCTTAAAATCTAAAGTAAAAAATAAAAATTTTTTCCGTCGCTCCAACAGCTCTTATCTATTTCAATCCTCTCTTCTCTATTTCTTCGTATCTTTTGCCTTTCTATTTCTTTGTCAAACCAATTCTTTCCTATTTCTTTCAATCCCTAGTACTATATTCTTTTCTATCTCATGCCTATTCTTGTCTATACCTTTCTATCTTCTCGTCAATCAAAATTCGCTTCTATCTCTTTTAATCCCCACTTTTCTATTCCTTTCAAACACTCGCCGAACCCCATCTATGTTTCTATCTCCTTATAAATCTAAATTCACTCCTAAGGTAGTGGACCCGATACTCGAACAGTACCCGATAGTTGAACACTTTCAGAGTTATTTAATTTAAAAAAATGATATACATTTTTATCGTTTTCACAAAAAAGTTTATAAAATACTTTAATATTTTAAGTTATTATTTAAAATGTAAAAAAAAGTGGTACCATTGTTTAGAAAAAAATAAAAGTTCGTGGCAATTCGAGAAATTACTTGTTTTTGCCTCGTTCATTTTCTAGCTAAGAAAGACAGGTTATTGTATTTTGATTTTCATCAACAATCACGTCTTTTTTTAAATTTCAAATGGTTTAAATGGAAGTGCAATTATAATATGGTTAAGAAAAAAGAGTTATCTAAGACCGAACACTGTGTAACGGTAATCTCGACTTACAGGGACTCCTTTGTCTCTGAGTTAGAGTTCGAAAATTCTCGGTAATTTATTTGTTGTCCTTCCCTTTCCTATAGCGCCATCTTTGTCTAGAAAAAGACGTCGCTATAGGAAAGAGAAGGACAAATATAAATTACCGAGAATTTTCGAACTCGACTCTGAGTACCGCTCCAAAATCAGTCACCCAAATAAATTCCTGAAAATGAAATTTTATGCCAAGGGCGCCAGGTATTATTAATACCACTCAAAACTCGAATTCCTGAAAACTTAGCTGACTTAAAATCCAAAAATTAAATTTACTCAAACTAGCTCATCTAAAAGAGGGATATCGTGGGGGCGTAAAACAACTCAGGCTGAAATAAATTTAAAACAAAGAAACATGGTTTATAATAAATAGGATGATATCGAAATTGCAATTGGAAATTTTGAAAAAATAGCGTTTAAAAGAAAAATTTAGTTTGAACCTTCCAAACTACGACGTTACGCAATCTCTTATGTAAGTAGTGACGTCATACGAAACCTACATGTATAAATCGCGTTACATAACTGTACATCACTTGTTAGAATTTCTCATACAATTTAAATCATTAAAATCACTGATAATTAGATATGATATTTATCTTAACAAAACAAAGAAATCAACTCGATTAGTGCTCTAAAGCAAAGCAAATAATTACTGCTTCTGCAGAACCCAAGCTATCCAAATATATAACCCTGGTTCAGATTTAGGCACTTTTTATCGAATTAGACGAAACTCCGAAAATTGTGACGTTCACAGTGAAACAGCCAGAGAGGAACTGAATTCTCCGAAACTTTCTTTGGGTGCGCGGTCGCGGTAACACAAATATTGTAGTTCTGAGAGCTGCTGCCCTCTTTACGCGTGGAAGTGGAGCTAGCGCTAACCATTATGGCTGCGTCCACGTATTGTGACAGTTTGTCAACAATACGAGTTATGAATGCATTAAATTGCATTGATTTGCAATTTTGGAGAATGAACAAAATTAGTTAAATGACTGAAGCATCCCAGACGGCAACGTAAACAAGAGTAAAGTATAAATATTCTAGCTGGGTTCTTTGGAAATGAGGCAGGCTGAAAACAATAAAGTATTCCTTAACCTAAACTTATTCTAACAATATACTATATGCAATCCTTTCATTTTTCATACATCCTTCTCAACACTCACACTCTTATAATTAAATGAGTTCCCAGTGGCTGTTCTATTTTGCCTTCCCGAACCAAAAATCAATCTGGGAAGAGGAGCAATAATGTGGTGAAAATCCACCACGTTACAACTGTAACACTGTAGCAATTTAACAATAAAAGTTGAATATTATCACGGCAATCATTGGGATCTTTCTGTCCTATGTTCGTCGTGATAATTTTCAATAGATTTTTAAAAAGTAAGGTATTGACAACATATAATTATGATTTCTTTTCTCAAAGTACATGCGCACAACTAAACTTTACATTTATCTAATACCATTTTTAAATTATGTATAATGAAATTTACACATAGATTTTCATTGATTTTTTTTAGAAATTGTTGGTTCAACTTCTAACATTAAAATTTGATAAATAATTAACATATCATCCCTAACCAGTGTTGTCGATGACCGGGAAATTCCCCGGTTTCCGGGTAATTTTGACACTGATGGGAATTTTTCGGTTAATCGATAAATACCGGAACAAATCGGAACAATTCATTTAAATTAGGTTCAATAATTAGATTTTTTAGAAAATTTTTCAGAAAGTAATGTTTATAATCCAATTATAATTTAATGTGTCTATAAAAGAGTTATTTTCATTGGTCATCCCCAAGAGACCTAACATTGGGGAATTTCCATAGGCGCAAAACCAACAACCAATGACAGAAAACCTTTGAGAAGGCAAAAATCTAAAGGTGTTCTGTCATTGGCTGTTCGTTTTGCGCGTGCATGGGATTTCACGCTTAGTGGTTTCGCTTCAGCTTGAAACTTAAGACGAATTCACATGAATCAGGGTACTTGTGATTTTCTGAGACAGTTTATATGATTTTAGAAGCACCGGAATCGGAAGTTATCACAGAAACATTAAAATTTGAATTATAGGTATTTTGCAACAATGTTTGATTTTTAGAAAAGTAATCAATTCCTATAAAATTTCTTGATTTTATGTTTATTTCGAATAGTTATATTTTATTAGATTTAAATTTTTTTATTTCCGATACGAATTCAATATGATGTTTATGTTATTGATTGATTGAGGCTATGTTAACCTCTGTATTGATCGTATTTTACTTTCGAAATTTAACATAGGCAAGAAGGGCAAGAAAATCGATAAAAAAAAGTAGAAACACAGACTTGATGAATTTTATACTATAATTAACTGTATATAAGTAAGTATATATAATAACGATTTGAATGATCATGTGTTTGATGTTATTGAACAAATATTATTAATAATAATACGAGGAATTGTCGAGGAATTATGCGAGGATTAATTGTCTGACACGAAGATTTCCTCATGAAATTTGAAAATGCTGGTGGATTTCCTCGTTCGAAAGTAATACGAGAGGATTTCTTCGAGGATTTTTTTAAATAGGGTTGCATATATTCAAATTGTAAAACATCTCCGAATGATTATAATAAAATCCGAACGAAATTATTAAATCTTAAATTAATTCTTTTAAAATTTACTATTATTTGTGTTTTTTATCATTACAAACTTAATTTAATATTTAATAAAGAAATAAACGTGATTTCGAATAATAATTCTTTAAGATTTACAATTTTTGTATAAGAAGCATTTAAAGTTCATTTTTACTTCGAATTAAAAAAAATTTTTTTCATGTAGGAAAAAGATTATGTGCAGCGGGCAAGAGAATATTCCTGTACTGATGATGAAAATGGCGACGAAAGTATCAGTTCGAAATTGACAGATTCGTAGCATCATTGACATCTGATGATGATAATTCAATACTGGATAAAAAGATTAATTCACAAAAAAGATCTGTAGCAAGCTCAACAGTTGAAGCGTCGACATCAGGAACAAATATGAATATACATATATATACATACATCTGCTTAAACAAATTCTGCAGACACCAAGAAAATCAGTTTTTCAAGTAAAAATAAGAAAAAAAGTAAGCAATTCTTCTCCAATAGTTGGCTAAATATGGATAATTTTAAAGGCTGGTTACAAAAATATCCTTCAAAACAAGAAAATGGAGATGAGATGTGTTACTGCAAGGTTTGCATTAAGAAACTCACCGCGCATAAAAGTGCCCTTTCTTGGCACCTGAAATCTCGAAAACATCGCAAAAAATGGAAACGTCAATGATAAAGTTAGAAAAATATGTTAGACGTGCGGAGATTAAGTTAACAGGTCTACTTTTTAATACTCTTAAAATGCCCGGATGCTTCTTTTCCACAATTATGAATGAACTTACATATCAAAGTGCTACTAAGCAATGTGGATTCGCTGTCATCTACTATGATATTGAGCAATTGAAAGTGAAAACAAGATTTTTTGACATGGTACCAATGGCATATTCGAAAGCTCGAGATTTGTGTGATTGCTTAAAGTTGGTATTAGACCAAAGAAAAATACTTCTTAACAACTTGGTTGGCTTTTCGTCTAATACAACGAATGTAATGTTTGGAGCCAATCATTCAGTAGTCTCATTTCTCTTAGAATGTTTGCCAAATGCAGTGAGCATTAAGTATATATGCCATTCATCAAATCTTGCAGTTTGTGCAGCTTGCTTAAAATTACCAAGATCAGTGGAGGATTTAGTACGAAATATTGGGGCTCATTTTAGTCGCAGCGCTGTAAGAAGAGAGGATTTGAAAGAATTTCAGGAATTTTTTGAGACTGGGATTTATAGAATTCTTGTAGTAAGCACTACACGCTGGCTCTCCCTAAAAGATTGTGTGGATAGGATTCTGAAGCAGTTTCCAGCTTTATTTGCTTACTTTGCTTCAACAGTTTTACAAGATCCATCGAAAACGACTGAAGAAATTGTCAATGCAATGTCAAACAGATTCACAATTATTTATCTAGAATTTATGTCCTATGCTTTGGGCCTTATGATTGATTTTAATCTGTCGTTTCAGTCTGAAAGACCATTACTACATAGATTGCAACCAGAAGTCACCAAACTTCTCCGTACTGTTTGCAGCAACTACCTCGAAGTAAATTATCTAAAGTCCACTTCTGACATTTTCAAACTCGATCATCAAAACGAATATATGTTCATCGATCAGAAACATATGTATTTGGGGGTCCTTGCAACTGATAGTCTTGCTGAAATAGTAAAAGCTGGCAATGTTCCTAGAAAAAACTTGGATTTCTTGTACACTAGCATCCGTGAGTTTTACATAACACTGGTCGCTGAACTAAAAGAGCGCTTCGACTTTTCTGACCCAGTGTTTGAAATCATAAAAGTAGTAGATCCTGAATTTGCTCAATTATTGGGGATTACATCATTGCAATTGGTGTTAAAGAGATTCCCGGTTTTAACTGAATTTTTTGACGCACAAAAGTTGGATAACGAATGGCGACACCACGGGGTTAATTATTCTGATTACAACCTGGATTCGACACTTCCTGCAGAAGAATACTGGGCTAAAGTGTTCCAAATAAAGAACGCAGCTGGTGAAAAGATTTTTAAAAATTTACAAACGCCAATATCCCTTTTATTGATTTTGCCCTTTTCCAATGTAAAGGTGGAACGGACCTTTAGCCAAGTAAATCTGAATAAAACCCCGTATAGGAATAAAATGGACAGTGACATACTTGTAGCTGCATTAGCAACAAAAGATGGAATCAAAGAAAGTGGAGGGATTTTAAAATTTAATCCATCTAACAAGATGCTAGAAAAGAGAATTTGGAATGAGCGAAGTAAAGAATTAAGTAGTAATTAAGAAGTAAAGATAATATTGAAGATTGTTGTTTCTTATATAATAAATACTATTTATTTTTGAAAAAAATCTTTTAAAATATGTTGATTTGTAATTTAAACAGATTTTAAATAGAAAATATATCAAAATAATGCAATAAAAAATGTTAAAAACAACCTAGTTCGAGAATTTCAACTTATTTTACATTAATAAATAAGAATGATTTAATTTAAAAATTTTAAAAGTACGTGTTTTTGCAATTTAAGTTTATTTTAAAGTTATAAAATATCCGGGAAATTTTCAAATTGGTACGGGTAAAATTGGTTCCGCCACTAGAATGCGCTGGAACATTGCGTTGTCCTCCTCCAGCAACACTGTCCCTAATCTCTATCTACTTCGGATTGCACTGTTCGACTACTGGGTCCTTGCCTGTTCGACAACTGCTCCCAGGGGCAAAAACGCATTCAACTACTGCTCCTTATGAGTCAATCTTTAAATATATATATATTTTTTAAGTTAATGTTTAAATAATCTATATTTTCTTGTTTAAATAGTTCAAAGAATGTTTATATTTACAATTAAAAATAGCTTCATACGTTTTTTCCGAATTTAAATACTTGAAAAATGCTTTTATGGGGTTAGTACCAAAGTTTTCACCTTTTTCTTTAAGAATTTTTTTATCAAATTAAAATTTATATTACAGATTCTGACTTTTCACACAAGATTATAGATATAAAACACTATTACAAATTTTTTTTTTTAATAATAAATCTGGCTGTTAAGGCTGCCCGAAGTTACCCATTTTAAAAAGTGGTGTGCATGATTCAGAAAAAACTATTGGACCGATCGGGCTGAAATTTGGATATGTTATTCTACACATATGTCGCATAGTTTATTAACGAAAAAATGGTTTAGACAAAAGTTGATCAGGATCGATAGGGCCACTTAACTGTACCATCAATTTTGACCTTGAGTTCAATTTTCAAGGTCATTTTCTTCAAACGAGTGCCAAATGCACGTTCGGCGCGTTCAAGATGCTTACGTTGTTTTGCGTTTTTCGACCCATTCTCGATATTTATGACCAAAATAACGATTAACCTAACCATTCTACATTTATTTATTATAAGAAATTGCACTTTTTAGAAAACCAATTTCTCAAAAATGTTCTTTGATACTAACCCCTTAAGGGCGTTGGATAATGGGGACTTAGAAAATTTTTTGAGTGCCCCCAATAATAAAGACGGCCCTGCCCCCGTATTTAATTTAAAGAGTAGATTTCGGGATAAATAAAAGAAACTCACCAAATATTTCGGGTCTGACGAAATCCTAGAGTGCATCTTATAAAAAATGCATCGCGTTTTTCTTGAGAAAATGAATATTTTGACTACAAATATTCATTTTCTGAAACGGAGAAATGCACACCGAGCAGACAAATCGCGGGAAGAGATGACGATTTTCAAAGTCGCTCCACTTTTCACTATTTTATAGAC